>OX392516.1:5000-301102 GCA_947623375.1 Apotomis capreana
CTAACCTAACCTAACCTAACCTAACCTAACCTAACCTAACCTAACCTAACCTAACCTAACCTAACCTAACCTAACCTAACCTAACCTAACCTAACCTAACCTAACCTAACCTAACCTAACCTAACCTAACCTAACCTAACCTAACCTAACCTAACCTAACCTAACCTAACCTAACCTAACCTAACCTAACCTAACCTAACCTAACCTAACCTAACCTAACCTAACCTAACCTAACCTAACCTAACCTAACCTAACCTAACCTAACCTAACCTAACCTAACCTAACCTAACCTAACCTAACCTAACCTAACCTAACCTAACCTAACCTAACCTAACCTAACCTAACCTAACCTAACCTAACCTAACCTAACCTAACCTAACCTAACCTAACCTAACCTAACCTAACCTAACCTAACCTAACCTAACCTAACCTAACCTAACCTAACCTAACCTAACCTAACCTAACCTAACCTAACCTAACCTAACCTAACCTAACCTAACCTAACCTAACCTAACCTAACCTAACCTAACCTAACCTAACCTAACCTAACCTAACCTAACCTAACCTAACCTAACCTAACCTAACCTAACCTAACCTAACCTAACCTAACCTAACCTAACCTAACCTAACCTAACCTAACCTAACCTAACCTAACCTAACCTAACCTAACCTAACCTAACCTAACCTAACCTAACCTAACCTAACCTAACCTAACCTAACCTAACCTAACCTAACCTAACCTAACCTAACCTAACCTAACCTAACCTAACCTAACCTAACCTAACCTAACCTAACCTAACCTAACCTAACCTAACCTAACCTAACCTAACCTAACCTAACCTAACCTAACCTAACCTAACCTAACCTAACCTAACCTAACCTAACCTAACCTAACCTAACCTAACCTAACCTAACCTAACCTAACCTAACCTAACCTAACCTAACCTAACCTAACCTAACCTAACCTAACCTAACCTAACCTAACCTAACCTAACCTAACCTAACCTAACCTAACCTAACCTAACCTAACCTAACCTAACCTAACCTAACCTAACCTAACCTAACCTAACCTAACCTAACCTAACCTAACCTAACCTAACCTAACCTAACCTAACCTAACCTAACCTAACCTAACCTAACCTAACCTAACCTAACCTAACCTAACCTAACCTAACCTAACCTAACCTAACCTAACCTAACCTAACCTAACCTAACCTAACCTAACCTAACCTAACCTAACCTAACCTAACCTAACCTAACCTAACCTAACCTAACCTAACCTAACCTAACCTAACCTAACCTAACCTAACCTAACCTAACCTAACCTAACCTAACCTAACCTAACCTAACCTAACCTAACCTAACCTAACCTAACCTAACCTAACCTAACCTAACCTAACCTAACCTAACCTAACCTAACCTAACCTAACCTAACCTAACCTAACCTAACCTAACCTAACCTAACCTAACCTAACCTAACCTAACCTAACCTAACCTAACCTAACCTAACCTAACCTAACCTAACCTAACCTAACCTAACCTAACCTAACCTAACCTAACCTAACCTAACCTAACCTAACCTAACCTAACCTAACCTAACCTAACCTAACCTAACCTAACCTAACCTAACCTAACCTAACCTAACCTAACCTAACCTAACCTAACCTAACCTAACCTAACCTAACCTAACCTAACCTAACCTAACCTAACCTAACCTAACCTAACCTAACCTAACCTAACCTAACCTAACCTAACCTAACCTAACCTAACCTAACCTAACCTAACCTAACCTAACCTAACCTAACCTAACCTAACCTAACCTAACCTAACCTAACCTAACCTAACCTAACCTAACCTAACCTAACCTAACCTAACCTAACCTAACCTAACCTAACCTAACCTAACCTAACCTAACCTAACCTAACCTAACCTAACCTAACCTAACCTAACCTAACCTAACCTAACCTAACCTAACCTAACCTAACCTAACCTAACCTAACCTAACCTAACCTAACCTAACCTAACCTAACCTAACCTAACCTAACCTAACCTAACCTAACCTAACCTAACCTAACCTAACCTAACCTAACCTAACCTAACCTAACCTAACCTAACCTAACCTAACCTAACCTAACCTAACCTAACCTAACCTAACCTAACCTAACCTAACCTAACCTAACCTAACCTAACCTAACCTAACCTAACCTAACCTAACCTAACCTAACCTAACCTAACCTAACCTAACCTAACCTAACCTAACCTAACCTAACCTAACCTAACCTAACCTAACCTAACCTAACCTAACCTAACCTAACCTAACCTAACCTAACCTAACCTAACCTAACCTAACCTAACCTAACCTAACCTAACCTAACCTAACCTAACCTAACCTAACCTAACCTAACCTAACCTAACCTAACCTAACCTAACCTAACCTAACCTAACCTAACCTAACCTAACCTAACCTAACCTAACCTAACCTAACCTAACCTAACCTAACCTAACCTAACCTAACCTAACCTAACCTAACCTAACCTAACCTAACCTAACCTAACCTAACCTAACCTAACCTAACCTAACCTAACCTAACCTAACCTAACCTAACCTAACCTAACCTAACCTAACCTAACCTAACCTAACCTAACCTAACCTAACCTAACCTAACCTAACCTAACCTAACCTAACCTAACCTAACCTAACCTAACCTAACCTAACCTAACCTAACCTAACCTAACCTAACCTAACCTAACCTAACCTAACCTAACCTAACCTAACCTAACCTAACCTAACCTAACCTAACCTAACCTAACCTAACCTAACCTAACCTAACCTAACCTAACCTAACCTAACCTAACCTAACCTAACCTAACCTAACCTAACCTAACCTAACCTAACCTAACCTAACCTAACCTAACCTAACCTAACCTAACCTAACCTAACCTAACCTAACCTAACCTAACCTAACCTAACCTAACCTAACCTAACCTAACCTAACCTAACCTAACCTAACCTAACCTAACCTAACCTAACCTAACCTAACCTAACCTAACCTAACCTAACCTAACCTAACCTAACCTAACCTAACCTAACCTAACCTAACCTAACCTAACCTAACCTAACCTAACCTAACCTAACCTAACCTAACCTAACCTAACCTAACCTAACCTAACCTAACCTAACCTAACCTAACCTAACCTAACCTAACCTAACCTAACCTAACCTAACCTAACCTAACCTAACCTAACCTAACCTAACCTAACCTAACCTAACCTAACCTAACCTAACCTAACCTAACCTAACCTAACCTAACCTAACCTAACCTAACCTAACCTAACCTAACCTAACCTAACCTAACCTAACCTAACCTAACCTAACCTAACCTAACCTAACCTAACCTAACCTAACCTAACCTAACCTAACCTAACCTAACCTAACCTAACCTAACCTAACCTAACCTAACCTAACCTAACCTAACCTAACCTAACCTAACCTAACCTAACCTAACCTAACCTAACCTAACCTAACCTAACCTAACCTAACCTAACCTAACCTAACCTAACCTAACCTAACCTAACCTAACCTAACCTAACCTAACCTAACCTAACCTAACCTAACCTAACCTAACCTAACCTAACCTAACCTAACCTAACCTAACCTAACCTAACCTAACCTAACCTAACCTAACCTAACCTAACCTAACCTAACCTAACCTAACCTAACCTAACCTAACCTAACCTAACCTAACCTAACCTAACCTAACCTAACCTAACCTAACCTAACCTAACCTAACCTAACCTAACCTAACCTAACCTAACCTAACCTAACCTAACCTAACCTAACCTAACCTAACCTAACCTAACCTAACCTAACCTAACCTAACCTAACCTAACCTAACCTAACCTAACCTAACCTAACCTAACCTAACCTAACCTAACCTAACCTAACCTAACCTAACCTAACCTAACCTAACCTAACCTAACCTAACCTAACCTAACCTAACCTAACCTAACCTAACCTAACCTAACCTAACCTAACCTAACCTAACCTAACCTAACCTAACCTAACCTAACCTAACCTAACCTAACCTAACCTAACCTAACCTAACCTAACCTAACCTAACCTAACCTAACCTAACCTAACCTAACCTAACCTAACCTAACCTAACCTAACCTAACCTAACCTAACCTAACCTAACCTAACCTAACCTAACCTAACCTAACCTAACCTAACCTAACCTAACCTAACCTAACCTAACCTAACCTAACCTAACCTAACCTAACCTAACCTAACCTAACCTAACCTAACCTAACCTAACCTAACCTAACCTAACCTAACCTAACCTAACCTAACCTAACCTAACCTAACCTAACCTAACCTAACCTAACCTAACCTAACCTAACCTAACCTAACCTAACCTAACCTAACCTAACCTAACCTAACCTAACCTAACCTAACCTAACCTAACCTAACCTAACCTAACCTAACCTAACCTAACCTAACCTAACCTAACCTAACCTAACCTAACCTAACCTAACCTAACCTAACCTAACCTAACCTAACCTAACCTAACCTAACCTAACCTAACCTAACCTAACCTAACCTAACCTAACCTAACCTAACCTAACCTAACCTAACCTAACCTAACCTAACCTAACCTAACCTAACCTAACCTAACCTAACCTAACCTAACCTAACCTAACCTAACCTAACCTAACCTAACCTAACCTAACCTAACCTAACCTAACCTAACCTAACCTAACCTAACCTAACCTAACCTAACCTAACCTAACCTAACCTAACCTAACCTAACCTAACCTAACCTAACCTAACCTAACCTAACCTAACCTAACCTAACCTAACCTAACCTAACCTAACCTAACCTAACCTAACCTAACCTAACCTAACCTAACCTAACCTAACCTAACCTAACCTAACCTAACCTAACCTAACCTAACCTAACCTAACCTAACCTAACCTAACCTAACCTAACCTAACCTAACCTAACCTAACCTAACCTAACCTAACCTAACCTAACCTAACCTAACCTAACCTAACCTAACCTAACCTAACCTAACCTAACCTAACCTAACCTAACCTAACCTAACCTAACCTAACCTTTTTTTTTTTTTTTTTTTTACATGGAGAAATCCTCATCGGATCCCCGCTCTACGGGGAAGAGCGTGGGTATGTCGGACTCTACTGAGAAGCAGTAGCCTACCGACTAAAACTCCATGGTATGCCCACTCGCGGCGTAGTGGGGGTGACACGGGATCGCGAACATGTCACCGCGAACACCCCCTGCCGCTGACAGCCGAAGCCGTCCCCTCCCTGGTGGAAGGCCAAAAAGCCCCACCGCGTCAGACGCATGCAGGGCGACACCTCACGCATCCGACGCACCCTCACCGAGGACCTCCACGCCGGGAGAGCGGCGAACGACCCCGTGATCGCCCTCTCAGGTCCTGCGTGTAGTGGGGATGCCTTCAGGGAACATGTCCCCTCCAGCTACGCCACCACTACACCCGCCCCATATTCAGACGTGGACACTGCTGCTGCAGAGCCACCCTGAGGGGCCCTCTGGAAGCCAGGACCGCCACCGACACACGGTGCTTCGGTCCCAGCCTCCTGGCCACGGGAGGACAAAAGCCCCTACCCCATGACCCCCTCTCCATGCGAAGGGAGGACAAAAGCCCCTACCCCCTCGACCCTCCGTGGGAGGACAAACGCCCCTACCCCGTCACTATGCCACGGGAGGACAAACGCCCCTACCCCATGGCACCCTCTCCATACGAGGGGAGGACAAAAGCCCCTACCCCCTCCACCCGCTACGGGAGGACAAACGCCCCTACCCCCTCGCTATGCCACGGGAGGACAAACGCCCCTACCCCATGGCACCCTCTCCATACGAGGGGAGGACAAAAGCCCCTACCCCCTCCACCCACTACGGGAGGACAAATGCCCCTACCCCCTCAACCTGCCACGGGAGGACAAACGCCCCTACCCCGCGACACCCTCGCCGAACCACGGGAGGACAAAAGCCCCTACCCCGTGGGTTCCCTCCCCAAGTGCCGAACCTAACCTAACCTAACCTAACCTAACCTAACCTAACCTAACCTAACCTAACCTAACCTAACCTAACCTAACCTAACCTAACCTAACCTAACCTAACCTAACCTAACCTAACCTAACCTAACCTAACCTAACCTAACCTAACCTAACCTAACCTAACCTAACCTAACCTAACCTAACCTAACCTAACCTAACCTAACCTAACCTAACCTAACCTAACCTAACCTAACCTAACCTAACCTAACCTAACCTAACCTAACCTAACCTAACCTAACCTAACCTAACCTAACCTAACCTAACCTAACCTAACCTAACCTAACCTAACCTAACCTAACCTAACCTAACCTAACCTAACCTAACCTAACCTAACCTAACCTAACCTAACCTAACCTAACCTAACCTAACCTAACCTAACCTAACCTAACCTAACCTAACCTAACCTAACCTAACCTAACCTAACCTAACCTAACCTAACCTAACCTAACCTAACCTAACCTAACCTAACCTAACCTAACCTAACCTAACCTAACCTAACCTAACCTAACCTAACCTAACCTAACCTAACCTAACCTAACCTAACCTAACCTAACCTAACCTAACCTAACCTAACCTAACCTAACCTAACCTAACCTAACCTAACCTAACCTAACCTAACCTAACCTAACCTAACCTAACCTAACCTAACCTAACCTAACCTAACCTAACCTAACCTAACCTAACCTAACCTAACCTAACCTAACCTAACCTAACCTAACCTAACCTAACCTAACCTAACCTAACCTAACCTAACCTAACCTAACCTAACCTAACCTAACCTAACCTAACCTAACCTAACCTAACCTAACCTAACCTAACCTAACCTAACCTAACCTAACCTAACCTAACCTAACCTAACCTAACCTAACCTAACCTAACCTAACCTAACCTAACCTAACCTAACCTAACCTAACCTAACCTAACCTAACCTAACCTAACCTAACCTAACCTAACCTAACCTAACCTAACCTAACCTAACCTAACCTAACCTAACCTAACCTAACCTAACCTAACCTAACCTAACCTAACCTAACCTAACCTAACCTAACCTAACCTAACCTAACCTAACCTAACCTAACCTAACCTAACCTAACCTAACCTAACCTAACCTAACCTAACCTAACCTAACCTAACCTAACCTAACCTAACCTAACCTAACCTAACCTAACCTAACCTAACCTAACCTAACCTAACCTAACCTAACCTAACCTAACCTAACCTAACCTAACCTAACCTAACCTAACCTAACCTAACCTAACCTAACCTAACCTAACCTAACCTAACCTAACCTAACCTAACCTAACCTAACCTAACCTAACCTAACCTAACCTAACCTAACCTAACCTAACCTAACCTAACCTAACCTAACCTAACCTAACCTAACCTAACCTAACCTAACCTAACCTAACCTAACCTAACCTAACCTAACCTAACCTAACCTAACCTAACCTAACCTAACCTAACCTAACCTAACCTAACCTAACCTAACCTAACCTAACCTAACCTAACCTAACCTAACCTAACCTAACCTAACCTAACCTAACCTAACCTAACCTAACCTAACCTAACCTAACCTAACCTAACCTAACCTAACCTAACCTAACCTAACCTAACCTAACCTAACCTAACCTAACCTAACCTAACCTAACCTAACCTAACCTAACCTAACCTAACCTAACCTAACCTAACCTAACCTAACCTAACCTAACCTAACCTAACCTAACCTAACCTAACCTAACCTAACCTAACCTAACCTAACCTAACCTAACCTAACCTAACCTAACCTAACCTAACCTAACCTAACCTAACCTAACCTAACCTAACCTAACCTAACCTAACCTAACCTAACCTAACCTAACCTAACCTAACCTAACCTAACCTAACCTAACCTAACCTAACCTAACCTAACCTAACCTAACCTAACCTAACCTAACCTAACCTAACCTAACCTAACCTAACCTAACCTAACCTAACCTAACCTAACCTAACCTAACCTAACCTAACCTAACCTAACCTAACCTAACCTAACCTAACCTAACCTAACCTAACCTAACCAGTTGCGTTCCATCCGCCGCCCTGAACGCCACGTTTTTGCAACGCTCCGCAGTAAAAAATTCGAAAAAGTGGGTTTTTCTTATCGGATTCTGACAAGTGATACACCAAAAGTTGCGGGACAGTGCCGCGCATCCGAATACAGTGTCAAAAATAGCCGCACGTTTACAGTGCAGCGAGAAAGTGACAAAAAGTGCCTTTTTTGAGGATTTCAAAACTTTGGAGTGCAACACTGCTTAAACGGTGATTCCGTTTCTTTCGTGCGATATACCGCCGGAAGCGCCCCGCTGAGCTCTACGACACGAGCCCACTTAAGGGACCCGCGGATCAGCGGTCTCGGAGAAAACGGCAAAAAAACAAGTTCCACGTGTTTTCAAGATTGAAGATCCAGCAGCGTGCGGCTGGATTTAAGGACGCAGCATAAAACGCCCTATTGCCAGGACTCATACGGTACCTTTTTCGGAATTTTAAGACACTCCGTTTCTAAGTTATTGACTTTTTAAAGTTCAAAGTTTGGTGCTTAATAACTCGAAAACTTCAGGCAGACCCCCCCATTTTTCTTCAAGAATCTGCTGCGCGCTAACTTTGTGTACGTGTCTTCAAAATTTCAAGGACTTTACCCAAGTAGATATTAAATAAAATTGATTTTACCAATTTTTTCGAAAAATACCGCTTTTTCAACTTTTTTGTTTGGAATTAAATTTGATTATTACTGCATAGTATAGCAGTAGATTTTCTGGTATTTGTGCAAATTTTTGTGTAATTTTAGGTTAAGCGGTTGCAGAGTTATTGAATTATTAGTGTTTTTAGCCCCCTCTTCAAAAACTAGCAGATATTATTGTTTTTTATTAATTTTATTAGCTTTAGAATACCTTCTTTGAGTCCCCGAACCCCAAGCGCGGGTCGCCTAGCGTCAAAATTGGCGAAGTACCGGTTTTCCGCCATTTTGTTTTTTAAGTACCGGAATTTCAACTGACAATATCTCTGCATCCGTTGGACTTAGAAAGGCGGGGTTTTCGCAAGGTAGTAGCTTATTTTAAGAGCCATCGATTGTAAGTGGTTTCAAGCGAAAATCTCACCAAAAATAATTGACGGCTGAAACCAGCCTTATTGTATAGTTAAGATTAACATAGACACTTACGTGAAAGTCCGAGCTTCCTGCGATCACTGGTTGCCGAGATATCCGCCTTCAAAGTTTGACTTTGACAGTTCGGCGGCCATTTTGGATTTTTTCAAAGACCTAGATCTCCGCAACCGGAGGTCGGAGAAACCTGCGGTTTTTGTTATTGGCAAGGAGGGCTCAACATCATTATAGGTATATAGGTATTTTTCAAAAAAGAGACAAAAAATTTTGACTTTCCAAAAACAGCCCCATTGGACGGGCAAGATCAACATCAACCCTAGCATCGGAAACCTGGTCTCTCTGCGACCACGCAAAGCGGAGATATCACCTGTCAAAGTCTAAGTTTGACAGCTGCGCCGCCATCTTGGAAAAATTAAAGTTTAAATATCTCCCGAACGGTAAGTCGTAGAGAGTCGGGGTTTTCTTAGGGACTGGCAGCGGACTTATCGCTACCATTTTTAGCCACATTTGACCACTTTGGAGAGTCAAAATTTTTAAAACTCAAAAACGGTACTAAACGGTGGAGCTCGTCGAGACCTTTAAAACGAGCCTAAGCACGGGTAAATCGGCCCTGTAGTACTTGAGATACGGCTAAGTACCGGATTTTGACCGCCATCTTGAGCGAGGTACCGGATATTTTCGATCGCCGTTACACCGAGACCCGTTGGAGGAACCACGTCGTGTTTGGTATCGTTGAAGAGGGCTCGGGGAGAGCTATCTATTGAACACCGAATATCGACTCTAGGTAGAGTCAAAAAAATTTTCTTCGCGCAAAAAAGTCATATCTTGCCCCAGAGGTGGTCGGCATTAAATAAGAACGTATATAACGGCTCTGGAATATAGTAGCGACCGAGTTTTTGGCTCTACAACGGAATAAAATATTAGTTTTTCTCGATTTTCGACTCTACGCTGAAATTGCTATAGGTATTTAATTTCATTACAAATATTTTGTTTTATTTTACCCCCTTTCCCACACTTGACGCCAAAATAAGTAGAGTCTACGACTCTATTGGAATTAAAATTGTTAAATTATATATATTAGACCTAAGGTGCAAAGCACCCTTGTAAACATAAGATTAAAATCGACTGAGTCTGCGACTCAATTCATTAGTATATTAAGTAAGTGTAAGACAGCGATACACAGTATTTTACAACTTCTACAATTTTAAACTGTAATCCCTTACACCTGACAATCCCTCCAACATGCATGCGGCAAGGACTCCAGTAAAGAAGGCGCCAGAAGAAGCGCCTATCAAAAATAAAACTGACCAAAACAGCGTAAAACGCAGGACTGGAGAATATGAAGCCGCCATAATCAAAACAACTCCGAAATCGGCAGCAACAACGAAGCAGGCTGGCCCTGCAGAACAGAAGCCCGCGTCATCAACCAAGACACAATACCATGATAGAACAACGGAAGCAAAGGCATGCCTAGTTAAAGGCAAACTGCACCTTAACAACTCCAGGAACATAAAGACGGAAATAAAGACGGAAGTAGCAGGAGTCCTAGATCGTTTATATCAATTGGTAAAAGAGGCCGAGCTGGAAGTTAAAAAGAAGAAGGTAAGGAACGATACGGAAGAGCCTAAAATAACCAAAACGCCCAACTCCACATTCACACTCGATCAGGAACTGGACCAACAAAGTTATGTGGAGGAAATTAGGGTCAACACAAAATTATTGGTAGAAAACAATAGGATGATGGGTGAACTAAAGGAGGAGATGAAAAAACAAAGAGAAACGATGGAAAAGGTGACAACAACGGCAACAACCTACGCTAGTGTGACAGCAGCCCCGCCTTCCGTAGCCAATCGGAAGCCAACCGTAGAGCGGCAAACACTGCATTCAGTTGTCGTCACCTCTAAAGACGAGATGGAGACCGGCGACGCGGTACTGGAAAGATTGAGAAAGGCAATAGATGCCAAAGAAGGATGGATTAAAGTGGAAAAAGTACGAAAGGCAAAAGACAGAAAAATTATCATGGGATTTGGGACCAAGGCTGAGAGAGATAAACTCAAGGACAAGCTCGGCAAGGAAGGAGTTGAACTCCATGTAGAAGAAGTCCAAAACAAAGACCCGCTATTGCTTCTAAGGGACGTCCTCTCGGTCAATACCGACGAGGACATTCTTGCGGCCTTCAAAAACCAGAACAGGGATGTTTTCAGCAACCTCAATGAAGAAGAAAATAGAATGACCGTAAGATTTAGGAAGAAAGCAAGAAACCCACACACTGGGCACGTTGTCATCAGCGTCTCACCGATAATATGGCAAAGAGCAATAAACGCAGGGAGCGTGCACATCGACCTGCAGCGGATCAAAGTGGAGGACCAATCTCCATTGGTCCAATGTACACGCTGCCTTGGCTTTGGCCACGGAAAAAGGTACTGCCACGAACCAGAGGACCTATGCAGCCACTGCGGTGGACCGCACCTGAGAACGGCATGTGCCGAATGGCTAGCCAGAGTACCACCCAAATGTAGGAACTGCACTAAAGCCAAACTCGAGGACACGGAACACAACGCATTTAACCAGACTTGCCCGGTCCGGCGAAAATGGGATGATATAGCTCGATCAACCGTAGCTTATTGCTAAAGGCACCCACGGCAATCAAACCCCCTACCTAATGGTGCAAGCAAACCTCCAGAGGAAAAGACTCGCAACCAACGAGATCCTGTTGGAAGCATCTAAACGTAAAATAGCACTAGCTCTAATACAGGAACCCTACGTCGGGGGCGCGAGAGAAATGAGAAGTTACGCGGGCGTTCGAATCTTTCAAAATGCTGGTGCTAAAGAAGGGACTGTGAAATCAGCAATAGCTGTCTTCAGCAATGACTTAAACATCACACAGTACCCTAAACTCACCACAAACAACATCACAGTGGTGGGGATAAGTACTAGCGCTTGGGAGATCACAATTGTCTCATTCTACTTCGAACCGGACGAGCCCATAGAACCATATCTGGAACACCTGACAAAAATCAAGCGCAAAGTAGACCCTAGTCACCTAATAATTGGAGGAGATGCAAACGCAAAAAGCACCTGGTGGGGCAGCCTAGAAATTGACCATAGGGGCACAAGCACACTGACAACACTCAATGAACTCGATCTTCACATTATGAACAGAGGTACCGTTCCGACTTTCGACACAATAAGGGGTGGAGTGCGCTACAGCAGTCATGTAGACATAACAGCCTGCTCTACCGGCATAATGGACCTGGTGGACGACTGGAAAATCGATGAAGGACTCACAAGCTCGGATCACAACAGTATTCTCTTTAACACCTTTCTACAAAAATCTCCAGGAATTAAAATCCATAGAACGACTAGAATTTACAATACAAAAAAGGCCAATTGGACAACATTTCATGAGAAAATGAAGCAATTGTTACCTGAAAGAAACCTAACAAAAACCAATATAGACCAAATTAACACAGTAGGAGAAATTGAAATAGCAGTCAATAGCCTAACGGAAACTATAATAGAAACGAGCGACATAACTATCCCAAAAAAGAAAAATATTGAGAAACTTACCTTGCCGTGGTGGTCCGAGGAGCTCAGCTTGTTGAAGCGGGAAGTCGCCACCAGAAAACGTCGAATACGCTGCGCTGCCCCGACACGAAGATCGAAGGTCGTCGAGGAATATCTGGAAAAGAAAGAAGAATATGAGTTACGAGCAGCCAAAGCCCAAGTAGAGAGTTGGAAAGAATTTTGTAGGAAACAGGACAGGGAAGGAATGTGGGAAGGTATCTATAGAATCATCGGAAGGGTCACAAAGAGGGAGGAAGACTTGCCACTAGAGAAAGGAGGAGAGACACTGAGCGCGACAGACTCGGTGAAGTTGTTGGCAGAGACCTTCTATCCAAAGGACGCAGCCGACAACGACAACGAGTACCATCGCAATGTCAGATCTGAAGCTGACAATGTAAACATAGGGGAGCAACATGATGCTTGCGAGCCTTTGTTTACAATGGCAGAACTAAGGTGGGCAACGGAGTCCTTCAACCCCAAGAAAGCACCGGGGGCAGATGGATTCACTGCAGATATATGTAGCCACGTAATCCAAAGTGAACCAGAAATATTCCTGGCGCTTCTTAACAAGTGCCTCAAACTTCACCATTTCCCCCTAGCCTGGAAAGAAGCAACGGTAGTGGTGTTAAGAAAACCAGGAAAAGAGGACTATACAAACCCGAAGTCGTATAGACCAATCGGACTGCTCCCCATCCTCGGAAAAATTTATGAAAAACTCCTGGTTGCTCGATTAAAATATTACTTGGTGCCGAAAATAAGCACCCGGCAGTTTGGATTCATGCCACAGAGAAGTACCGAGGACTCCCTCTATACCATGATACAACACATAAAAGAGAAATTACAGGAAAAGAAAATTGTTACCGTTGTATCATTGGATATAGAGGGAGCCTTCGACAGCGCATGGTGGCCGGCAATTAGAGTCCGCCTAGCTGAAGAAAGTTGCCCACTTGACTTAAGAAAGGTCTTTGACAGCTACCTTAAAGACCGAAAGGTTAAAGTGAGATACCTGGGTGAAGAACACGGAACGAATACCAACAAAGGGTGTGTTCAGGGCTCAATTGGTGGTCCAATATTATGGAACCTGCTGCTGGATCCGCTCCTCAGAACCCTAGAGGAAAAACACGTATGGTGCCAGGCATTCGCAGACGATGTCGTACTGATCTTCGACGGGAAGACAGCACTTGATGTCGAGAGGCAGGCAAACGCCGCGCTTGAACATGTTCAGAGGTGGGGTGTGAACAACAAGCTCAAATTCGCTCCTCATAAAACGATAGGAATGGTTATCACAAAGAAATTAAAATACGACACACCACGTCTGAACATGGGCGGGACGGATATCACCATGTCCAGGGACATCAAGATGCTGGGAGTGACCGTCGATGACAAATTGACTTTTAACACCCACGTCGCGAATGTCTGCAGAAAGGCAATAGGGATACACAAACGACTGGCCAGAGCAGCAAAAACCAGCTGGGGACTTCATCCGGAGGTCATTAAGACGATATACGTTGCCACAGTCGAGCCAATTATCCTGTACGCTGCCAGTGTATGGGCACCAGCAGCCAACAAACTGGGAATTATCAAACAGCTCGGAACAGTGCAGCGCGGGATAGCACAAAAAATATGTAAGGCCTACCGCACAGTTTCACTTAACTCTGCCCTGGTGCTGGCAGGGCTACTCCCTCTTGACCTCCGAGTTCGAGAGGCAGCCGCTCTATATGAAGCTAAGAAGGGAGTACCCGTGCCCGCCCTGGGCAGCTGGGAGGTGGAGAGAATGGTACCAGCAACACAAATGCCCCATCCTGCCGAGCGTGACGACATCAACGTAATACGCCTAACCAACCAAGAAGATGTCGACAGGCACAGTGAATATGACATCAGGATATTCACAGACGGTAGCAAAATTGGAGGTGGAGTCGGGGCGTCATTGTCCATTTGGAGGGGAGAAGTGGAGACAAAGACGCGTAAACTAGCTCTACCAAAATTTTGCACCGTATATCAGGCGGAGCTCCTGGCACTGTGCGTAGCAACTAGGGAAGCGGCGAAGCACACAGCGAAAACGTTTGGAGTTTACAGCGACTCCATGGCAGCTCTCCAGACCATCCAGAACCACGGTTGCCTTCATCCCCTTGCAGTGGAAGCTAGAGAAAATATAAAGACCATATCTCTCCATGGCAAAATATTAGTTTTGCACTGGATTAAAGCACACGCGGGGCTAGAAGGAAACGAGAGAGCCGATGAACTGGCAAAAAGAGCCGCTGCAGACTCCAAACGGAAACCTGATTATGACCAGTGTCCGATTGCATACGTCAGGCGAAGCATTCGTATGGCAACGCTTGACGAATGGAATCAGAGATATAGGTCTGGCGAAACCGCTTCCACTACTAAGCTATTTTTCCCAGATGCAGTGGCGGCGTACAGGACAGTTCGTAAAATGCAACCCGGCAATATTACAACGCAAATCATGACCGGGCACGGGGGCTTCTCGGAATACCTAAATCGCTTTAGGTGTAAAGAGAGCCCATCGTGCTTATGCGACCCAGCGAAACACGAAACTGTGGAACACGTACTACTGGAATGTCCGATTCATGCTGGAGAACGCTTTGACTTTGAACAAAGAACGGCGACAATATTAACGCCCGAGGTGTTAAGGGAATTAGTGTCAGGAGAAAATAGAAACGAGTTCCTAAAATACTGTGTAAAAATTGTCGAAATAGTGATAAAAAGAAATAAATCAGCATAAGAAAGTTATGTTTATATAGTATAATTAGTATATTAAAATAAACATATTCATAAAATAGGTGTATAAGAATACAATCAATGTAAAACAGTAAAAATCTAAAAGTAATGTAATGAAAACCCGACCCGCCTACAATTCATTGTGTACTGGTGTTCTAATTTATTTAAAATCCCTGTTTGCATGAAACCCGAAATGAATAAATAAAGAATATACAAAGAAAGCTAAACAGAATAGGCAATTAGCTGGGAGTCCCACCCAGATAAAGCAATGAAAGAAGATGAATGAAAGAAAGATAAGTATGAAGCATGATAGTGCGAGAGGCAAACAAGCGAGAACTGGTATGCAAGATAACCTGTTAAAATAGGCTCCGATCATGTTGGAGGACATAGACAAAAAAAAAAAAAAAAAAAAAAAAAAAAAAAAAAAAAAAAAAAAAAAAAAACCTAACCTAACCTAACCTAACCTAACCTAACCTAACCTAACCTAACCTAACCTAACCTAACCTAACCTAACCTAACCTAACCTAACCTAACCTAACCTAACCTAACCTAACCTAACCTTTTTTTTTTTTTTTTTTTTACATGGAGAAATCCTCATCGGATCCCCGCTCTACGGGGAAGAGCGTGGGTATGTCGGACTCTACTGAGAAGCAGTAGCCTACCGACTAAAACTCCATGGTATGCCCACTCGCGGCGTAGTGGGGGTGACACGGGATCGCGAACATGTCACCGCGAACACCCCCTGCCGCTGACAGCCGAAGCCGTCCCCTCCCTGGTGGAAGGCCAAAAAGCCCCACCGCGTCAGACGCATGCAGGGCGACACCTCACGCATCCGACGCACCCTCACCGAGGACCTCCACGCCGGGAGAGCGGCGAACGACCCCGTGATCGCCCTCTCAGGTCCTGCGTGTAGTGGGGATGCCTTCAGGGAACATGTCCCCTCCAGCTACGCCACCACTACACCCGCCCCATATTCAGACGTGGACACTGCTGCTGCAGAGCCACGCTGAGGGGCCCTCTGGAAGCCAGGACCGCCACCGACACACGGTGCTTCGGTCCCAGCCTCCTGGCCACGGGAGGACAAAAGCCCCTACCCCATGACACCCTCTCCATGCGAAGGGAGGACAAAAGCCCCTACCCCCTCGACCCTCCGTGGGAGGACAAACGCCCCTACCCCCTAACTATGCCACGGGAGGACAAACGCCCCTACCCCATGGCACCCTCTCCATGCGAAGGGAGGACAAAAGCCCCTACCCCCTCGACCCACCGTGGGAGGACAAACGCCCCTACCCCCTCACTATGCCACGGGAGGACAAACGCCCCTACCCCATGGCACCCTCTCCATACGAAGGGAGGACAAAAGCCCCTACCCCCTCCACCCGCTACGGGAGGACAAATGCCCCTACCCCCTCAACCTGCCACGGGAGGACAAACGCCCCTACCCCGTGACACCCTCACCGAACCACGGGAGGACAAAAGCCCCTACCCCGTGGGTTCCCTCCCCAAGTGCCGACGGGAGTGCAGTCACAGCACAAGCACCGAAATGCCCACCCGAGTCATGATCCCGTCAGCCTCCTCCTCGGTCTCCTCCACTGGCGGGGGTGTCCCTCCCCCACAATACCGCAGTAATTGTGTGAAGCACAAACGCCGAGGCGCCCACCCGAGTAATGCCCCGCCAGTCCTCCCTCTCGGTCTCCTCCTCTCCCGTCTTGGCCCGAAGGCCCCTCCCCAGGTGTCTCTTGGCTTCGCTGCGGCGCCCAACCGCAGTTACTGAGCCCCCCCACCACGACAAGGTGGACACCGTCGGGGGGGAACCTAACCTAACCTAACCTAACCTAACCTAACCTAACCTAACCTAACCTAACCTAACCTAACCTAACCTAACCTAACCTAACCTAACCTAACCTAACCTAACCTAACCTAACCTAACCTAACCTAACCTAACCTAACCTAACCTAACCTAACCTAACCTAACCTAACCTAACCTAACCTAACCTTTTATTTTTTTTTTTTTTTTTTTTTTTTTTAACGGAGGGGAAACTCTTTATGAGTACCCCCGGGCCTAGGGAGGCCATTGTGGGGGTTATGTGGGAGTCACTCCTCGTCTACCACTCTCTCAGAGTGAGAGAGGGAGGGAGGAGCATACCCACTAAAACCTTCTCCGGCACTATCCGCGTGTAACCTGTTTGGGGGCGTCATGGGGTCGCAGAGCATTCTACCACGACGCCCCCGGCAGCCCCGTTCGGCTTACGCCGGGGCACCCGCGCCTATGGAGGGGAGCATCGCAAGCGCAACGAACTCCCCCCAGACGTGCAGAGCCGTGCAATGTGGGCCCCTAACCCACTGGCTTTGCTAGGGGTTCAGGCGTGCAGCAAACTGTGCACGCCTTCTTCCCACCCGCCTGCGCCGGAGCGGGTACGCGTCGATGTTGTTCTCGCGCTCCCAAAATCGGATTAAAATATTTCGGAGTATTTGGGTGTTTCCTATTAAATGGTACTAGATATGTCATGTAATATTAATAATAATAATAATAATAATAATTTTATTCATAAACAACTTAATTTTAGTAACAAGTTTTTGAACCCTCCTAGTAGGTATGTAGATACCTGTGTCAGGAGGACTCGCTCTTCCTGAGGTGGTAAGTACAGTTGTTTTTTTTTTTTTTTTTTTGTATCCAATAGTTGTTATACACATTACAATTTAAGAGGTTTTATCTTATTATTTAGAAACTAAGATTAAAATTATGTGTGAGTTGTGTGTGTGTGTGCGTTTGATTGTGCGCGCGTGCGCGCGTGCGTGTGTTTGTGTGTGTGTACCTGCGAGTGCGTGAGTGCAGTGTGTAGCAATATTTCCTGTATTTTGTTAATAGTGAACAGTTTAAATTATCTATAAGTACTTCATTAAGCATACAAAAAATACGAACAAAAATTAGGTTGTTATAAGTAAGAGATCTTCTACTTCATTGTATGTCATTCCTGTCAGCCAGCCTTTTAGAGTCTCTTTACAGTTATGGTAATTTAGTGGATATATGTTAACCTTATTATTTATTAAGTTGTACAAGTGTGATGCTTGTGCTTCAAATTGTCGTGCTGCAAATGCAGACTTACAAGAGGGTATAGGAGCTACAGCTTGAGCTCGTCTACGGTTCAGTACAGCATTTTTGTATGGAAGCCCATGATGAAGTCTCAAAACAACGGTGACGACATATAGTTTTCGCATACTAAAGAGTTGACACTCATTATACAGATCAGACGTGGGATATCGATATGGTTTGAAGAACATAGTTTTGAGTAAGCACCTCTGTCCTCTTTCCACTTCTAGGTATTTTAATTTTGTAGCCCCACCCCATATCGATATACAATACGTCATGATGGACTGTGCTAAGGTTATGTAAATCTGCTTTAGTAAGGTCGTGTTAGTGATGTGTCTTAACATTTTGAAAATCCAGATGAGCTTGCGTATCCTACTATTAATGTTTTCAATATGTTGGTGCCAAGAAAGTCTCTGGTCAATGAAGACACCTAAGTATTTCGTTGAGGCAACTTTTTTTAATTGTTTACAACTACATGTACTGTTAGTTGTGAGGTTACAGCTATGTATTTTTATATCTAGATCAGCAGAAGGCTGACCACTAATTGTTTTCGCAAAGCAAATGTAGTTTGTTTTTTCTATGCTAAGTGTAAGCAGGTTGTGTATAAGCCATGAGGAGACTTTCCGAAGCCCCACGCCAGCATCGGTACATACGGACTCCCAGGTTCTGCCAGAAAAAACAACTACAGTGTCGTCAGCATACGATATCACATTTCCCGGGATGTTTATTGAGGTAAGATCGTTAATGTATACTAGGAATAGGGTTGGCCCGAGAACACTCCCTTGTGGTACACCATATGACACCTGTGAGTCACTGCGTAGATATCTTCCAACTTTAACTCTTTGACTCCGATTGCTTAGGTAGTCTTTTAGTAAGTCAAGTGGCTTACCTCTAATACCATTTTTTTCCAGCTTGTTTACAAGAGTGGAGAGAGAAACTGTGTCAAATGCTTTTTTTAAGTCGAGGAAGACTGCAAGACATTTGTTTCCTCTGTCAACCTCACCAGTGACCAGAGTCGTTAGATGTAAAACGGCATCTTCCGTTGATTTGCCCTGCCTAAAGCCAAATTGTGTGTCTGATAATAGGTTAAATTTGTTTAAGTAATTCACTAGTCGTACATTAATTAGTTTTTCTATAATTTTGGAGATTCCAGTCAGTACCGAGATTGGCCGATAGTTGTTAGGGTCAGTCTTCTCACCACTCTTGTAAACAGGTGTTATAAGAGACTTTTTCAGTAAATGAGGGAAAACACCTAACGAGAAACATAGGTTTGTCAAGTGACTGATGATGGGAGCTATTTGGTCTTTGCAATGCTTTAGGAAAATAGTGGGAATGCCATCATGGCCAGCAGCACTACCCGATTTCAGAGACATAATTGTATCAGAGACTTCCTTGGGATCTGTTTCCATTAGCACAAAGGATGAGTGTGGGGTGTTACATGTCAGTGGTGGTTGTATGTCAGGTGAATTGTGCAAGTGTGTAGAAGTGATTTCAGCTGCTAAGTTACTTCCTATGTTCGAAAAGAAAAAATTTGTGCTGTTAACAGAGTCATGTGGGTCAATTTTATGTTTAAGTAGGTCAATGTTGCTTGATTTGTTCCCTTTATAATTAGTTACTGCTTTAATCGTGGTCCATAGTGCTCTTGAATCCTTTCTAGTTTGCTCAAGTAGCCGCCTCTCATAGCCACGTTTCAATTTTTTTATTCAATTATTTGTAAAGTTCCGATATCTTTTGTAGGTGATACTCAGTGTCTCATTGTTAGGATCTGATTTTAGGTTTAACTGCATTCTATCCCGATTTCGTATGCAACGCAGAATGCCCGGGGTTATCCAGGGTTTTATATTCCGTAAATTCCTAGGTATAGTTTTTGTGGTTATGCTATCTTTAATTGCTTCGTTTAATTTATGGATCAGCTGCTGTATAATGAAATCTGGGTCATTGCTATTCAAAAGCGTGTCTAGATGTTTATTTAAAAGTTTTTCCGCAGCATTTTCATAGTTAATTATATCAATGGACTTTGATGTATATGATAGATATTTCAAATGATATTATATTATATGTCATGATTGTTATACAAAATACATATTATATCTAAGATTATTAGAGAAAATAACCATTATAACATATGATATTATATGAATTGAATGTTATACCTATCAAGCCTTATATTTCATGAAAATATGGTATTTCTTATTATATACATCGTGCATTATATCTTTTGTATGTTTATAAATTGAAATTATACCAAAAGTTTGTATATAATATGGGACGCACGCCTCTGTGTGTCTCTGTGTGTCTCTGTGTGTCTCTGTGTGTCTCTGTGTGTCTCTGTGTGTCTCTGTGTGTCTCTGTGTGTCTCTGTGTGTCTCTGTGTGTCTCTGTGTGTCTCTGTGTGTCTCTGTGTGTCTCTGTGTGTCTCTGTGTGTCTCTGTGTGTCTCTGTGTGTCTCTGTGTGTCTCTGTGTGTCTCTGTGTGTCTCTGTGTGTCTCTGTGTGTCTCTGTGAGTCTCTGTGTGTCTCTGTGTGTCTCTGTGTGTCTCTGTGTGTCTCTGTGTGTCTCTGTGTGTCTCTGTGTGTCTCTGTGTGTCTCTGTGTGTCTCTGTGTGTCTCTGTGTGTCTCTGTGTGTCTCTGTGTGTCTCTGTGTGTCTCTGTGTGTCTCTGTGTGTCTCTGTGTGTCTCTGTGTGTCTCTGTGTGTCTCTGTGTGTCTCTGTGTGTCTCTGTGTGTCTCTGTGTGTCTCTGTGTGTCTCTGTGTGTCTCTGTGTGTCTCTGCGTGTCTCTGTGTGTCTCTGTGTGTCTCTGTGTGTCTCTGTGTGTCTCTGTGTGTCTTTGTGTGTCTCTGTGTGTCTCTGTGTGTCTCTGTGTGTCTCTGTGTGTCTCTGTGTGTCTCTGTGTGGCGTAAGTAATAGAACATATATAAACAATAGATATAACACTCATTAGACATAGGTTCAATTGGAATAAATTTAATTGGTATAAAATTCAATTTGTACACTGAACGAAACATATAACAATAAAATGCATATTTTCATAGTATATAATGATTTGTAGGTATAATGACATTGTATATAATCATCTAGTGATATAACATTTAAAACACTTAATTCGTATTACATATAATATACATTTACTCGAAACATCGAAGCAATCAAAGCATCGAAGTAATGTTAGAAATCGTAAGCCACGTTGGACCTGCGCGGCTCGCTCGCTTCGCTCGCTCGTAAGGGTCATAGTTCAACCTAACACTCCTCCTCGCTTCGCTCGTCGTCGTACCTAACCTAAGCCAAGTCGGATCTGCCTTAAGGTGAAAAATGGTAATGTTAGGAATCGTAAGCCAAGTCAGACCCGCGCGGCTCGCTCGCTTCGCTCGCTCGTTAGGGTCTCAGTTCAACCTAACACTCCTCCTCGCTTCGCTCGTCGTCGTACCTAACTAAAGCCAAGTCGGACCTGCTTTACCTGCCTTGCCTGCGCTCGTTTCGCTCTTACAGATATAGGTAAGTATTCCGAATTTTTTTATTCTGATTTTGCTTATTCCGATTTTCAAAAATCCGAAATTTATCAGTGTTAAAAGTGAACACTGCGATGATTGAAAATACGAAAGTTTAGTTCACCGAATGTTCAAATTCCGAAAAAGCTATGAAATTTCGGAAAATTCTAAATCGGAATTCTGTTTTTCGGGCTAGAGCCAGGTCGGGCTTTTAACTCTTCGATGTTATATTTCACGGAAATAAAAAAACTCGGACTTGAAATTCGGAATATTAGATTTCGTGGTTTTTAACGATCGGAATTTTATTTCTTAGCAATAATTAATAAGCAAAATCGGATTAAAATATTTCGGAGTATTTGGGTGTTTCCTATTAAATGGTACTAGATATGTCATGTAATATTATTTTATATGATAGATATTTCAAATGATATTATATTATATGTCATGATTGTTATACAAAATACATATTATATCTAAGATTATTAGAGAAAATAACCATTATAACATATGATATTATATGAATTGAATGTTATACCTATCAAGCCTTATATTTCATGATAATATGGTATTTCTTATTATATACATCGTGCATTATATCTTTTGTATGTTTATAAATTGAAATTATACCAAAAGTTTGTATATAATATGGGACGCACCCCTCTGTGTGTCTCTGTGTGTCTCTGTGTGTCTCTGTGTGTCTCTGTGTGTCTCTGTGTGTCTCTGTGTGTCTCTGTGTGTCTCTGTGTGTCTCTGTGTGTCTCTGTGTGTCTCTGTGTGTCTCTGTGTGTCTCTGTGTGTCTCTGTGTGTCTCTGTGTGTCTCTGTGTGTCTCTGTGTGTCTCTGTGTGTCTCTGTGTGTCTCTGTGTGTCTCTGTGTGTCTCTGTGTGTCTCCGTGTGTCTCTGTGTGTCTCCGTGTGTCTCCGTGTCTCTGTGTGTCTCTGTGTGTCTCTGTGTGTCTCTGTGTGTCTCTGTGTGTCTCTGTGTGTCTTTGTGTGTCTCTGTGTGTCTCTGTAAGTCTCTGTGTGTCTCTGTGTGTCTCTGTGTGTCTCTGTGTGTCTCTGTGTGTCTCTGTGTGTCTCTGTGTGTCTCTGTGTGTCTCTGTGTGTCTCTGTGTGTCTCTGTGTGTCTCTGTGTGTCTCTGTGTGTCTCTGTGTGTCTCTGTGTGTCTCTGTGTGTCTCTGTGTGTCTCTGTGTGTCTCTGTGTGTCTCTGTGTGTCTCTGTGTGTCTCTGTGTGTCTCTGTGTGTCTCTGTGTGTCTCTGTGTGTCTCTGTGTGTCTCTGTGTGTCTCTGTGTGTCTCTGTGTGTCTCTGTGTGTCTCTGTGTGTCTCTGTGTGTCTCTGTGTGTCTCTGTGTGTCTCTGTGTGTCTCTGTGTGTCTCTGTGTGTCTCTGTGTGTCTCTGTGTGTCTCTGTGTGTCTCTGTGTGTCTCTGTGTGGGGTAAGTAATAGAACATATATAAACAATAGATATAACACTCATTAGACATAGGTTCAATTGGAATAAATTTAATTGGTATAAAATTCAATTTGTACACTGAACGAAACATATAACAATAAAATGCATATTTTCATGGTATATAATGATTTGTAGGTATAATGACATTGTATATAATCATCTAGTGATATAACATTTAAAACACTTAATTCGTATTACATATAATATACATTTACTCGAAACATCGAAGCAATCAAAGCATCGAAGTAATGTTAGAAATCGTAAGCCACGTTGGACCTGCGCGGCTCGCTCGCTTCGCTCGCTCGTAAGGGTCATAGTTCAACCTAACACTCCTCCTCGCTTCGCTCGTCGTCGTACCTAACCTAAGCCAAGTCGGATCTGCCTTAAGGTGAAAAATGGTAATGTTAGGAATCGTAAGCCAAGTCAGACCTGCGCGGCTCGCTCGCTTCGCTCGCTCGTTAGGGTCTCAGTTCAACCTAACACTCCTCCTCGCTTCGCTCGTCGTCGTACCTAACTAAAGCCAAGTCGGACCTGCTTTACCTGCCTTGCCTGCGCTCGTTTCGCTCTTACAGATATAGGTAAGTACTCCGAATTTTTTTATTCCGATTTTGCTTATTCCGATTTTCAAAAATCCGAAATTTATCAGTGTTAAAAGTGAACACTGCGATGATTGAAAATACGAAAGTTTAGTTCACCGAATGTTCAAATTCCGAAAAAGCTATGAAATTTCGGAAAATTCTTAATCGGAATTCTGTTTTTCGGGCTAGAGCCAGGTCGGGCTTTTAACTCTTCGATGTTATAATTCACGGAAATAAAAAAAACTCTTTTAGCAAGAGACCATCTGGGTATGAATGTATGGGTATCCCTGCATAGGTAGGGACCTCTTATATATTAGGCAGGAGTAGTTTTGTCTAGTGTCTATATAGTAAAACGAATGTCCCTTGTTTACCCCGAGACGGCGGGAAATGTGAAGGTTCTCCTTCACTGTTGGTGCTAATTGGCTACCGATATAAAAGTAAAGTTGTATATTGTATGTTTATATTTAGAATAAGACGCGTGACATCCGTCAATGAAATAAAATGTAGTAGTTAGTTATCGTGTGGCCTCTGGGCAATAAACATCTTCGAATGATGTGAAAGTTGCGTGGTTAGCTTTATAAAATTGTAACGCAGGTCCCGATAAATACGCTGCGATCGCCGCTTGTGATTGTGCTGGTTCATATTTTTTCACTTGGGCCAATATTTTGAATTGAAAAATAAAATGGTCGACATCTGATAAGCCATTAAAAGTGTTTGTTTCCATTTTCGTATGAAATCCAAACAAATCAAATGCACAAACAGATTAAAATCGCATGGGATGAAAAATGATAATGGGTGATTCAACTTCGCGAAGATTCGTCAACTTCACCCGTCTGTCGAACTCGCTCCGTCACGGCAGTGCCGTCAGGACATACAATACCACACTGATGTTGGCAATTCGCAATTGCTAAATGTACTTCTCCTTCGTTGTGCGTCGTGCGCGTATAGATAGGAGTGATTAGATCTTTTCCCCGAAATCGTTAATTCCGAGTAGCAAACTTTCCATTCGCATTTTTCCCCACTCGAACTTCTACCCGCCACTTTTTTTTCTCATTTGCTTGCTTCCTCATTCTCAAATATGGCCAAACGACATTTATCACAATATTTCTAATTCTTAAACGATATTTTTTCTATAGCAAAAGTTTCCCAGTCGCTTCTTTTTGCAATAGTTTTGTTTCTTACGAGATATTTTTCCTAAACTCAAAGATTCCATGTCAATTTTTTCCCAATGTTTTGATTTCTTAAGCGATATTTTTCCGAAACTCAAAGTTTCCATGTAATTATTTTTCCCAAAAAATATCCCACTCTTTTTTTGCAAAATTTGTATTCCTTAAGCGATAATGTTACTATTCTAAAACTGCAACCCTTTCAGAATAACGTCAATGTATAACAAACTCACACACATTGCCGCGAGTCGACAATCGAGATACACGGCAATGTGTAGTTCTAGCCTTAGAGCATAGACAAATGGAGAGTTCGTAATGTAAACTCTTCGAACAAATTTTTTCGCTAATTTTAGCGGGGGCGAGGTAAACATGTACAGCACACCGCCAAAAGATGAATAGCTCAATAGACACAATTTTTGCTGTTGCGATAAACGCACACTACAGAAAAATTCACCACATCAAGAATGCCAAGCACACAAACACAGTTTTCAAGTAACTATGCAGCATACATACGAACAAACTAGTGATGGGACACATCTAAAGAATGAGTCAAATCAGTTTGATGAATGAACTGCATTGTCTTATAAGAACTTTTTAGTGTGGAATTTTTTAAAGTGAAAATTCTGTTTGTAGAAGATGTTATCCAAAAACTCATATATTTGTTTCTTTGTCTGTCTATATTTTGTGACATTGTGTCCTTATCACTCTCGCACAGCTAAACTGAAATGAAACTGCCGCCCGTGGTTTCGGGCTTAAACAACCACTGACTTCTAAAACAACTACGCTCGACGTGATATTGTCGTTGTCAAAATGAAACCAGTTGATTTTCGCCATTTTGGCTGATAGCTATGTGCAAGCTGTGTTAGCGTCCATGGATCTAATATTAGTGATTCACAGATCGTCACAGATCAAACAGCCGTTTGTATGAAATGTCAATTTTAGTACCCGAGGCGTTCATGGAATAATTAGTTCAACGTGCTAGTAGTATAGAGGTCAGTGAACATAACATTCAAGAAAAGAACGTACGCCGATGCCGATCTAAAAACCCAGCAACACACTTGAAACCTTTCTTGCTGTTGCCTTTCGATAAATCAAATAAATGATAAGAAATTATTTATTCTCATCCTTTATTTGATTTTATCCGATATGTTTAACAAATTTATATTATATGGTAGAGTGGCATTTGTAAAAACCTATGTACTTATATGAAACCACTTATGAAGTTATTTAAACATATGAATGAGCAAAAGAGAAAACAATAAATCAAATTGTTATTAATTTAATTAGAATTTACCACGTATAAAAAAATAAAAAATAAATACCTAATATTTATCTACCTATTCTATCAGCAACAGCCGAACATAGGCCTCGCCACAGACTTGCCACAACGCTCGCTACGCTGCGCTTTCTTATACGTGGTCGCCATCGCCATGAGCTATTCATCTTTTGGCGGTGTGCTGTACATGTTTACCTCGCCCCCGCTAAAATTAGCGAAAAAATTTGTTCGAAGAGTTTACATTACGAACTCTCCATTTGTCTATGCTCTAAGGCTAGAACTACACATTGCCGTGTATCTCGATTGTCGACTCGCGGCAATGTGTGTGAGCTTGTTATACATTGACGTTATTCTGAAAGGGTTGCAGTTTTAGAATAGTAACATTATCGCTTAAGGAATACAAATTTTGCAAAAAAAGAGTGGGATATTTTTTGGGAAAAATAATTACATGGAAACTTTGAGTTTCGGAAAAATATCGCTTAAGAAATCAAAACATTGGGAAAAAAATTGACATGGAATCTTTGAGTTTAGGAAAAATATCTCGTAAGAAACAAAACTATTGCAAAAAGAAGCGACTGGGAAACTTTTGCTATAGAAAAAATATCGTTTAAGAATTAGAAATATTGTGATAAATGTCGTTTGGCCATATTTGAGAATGAGGAAGCAAGCAAATGAGAAAAAAAAGTGGCGGGTAGAAGTTCGAGTGGGGAAAAATGCGAATGGAAAGTTTGCTACTCGGAATTAACGATTTCGGGGAAAAGATCTAATCACTCATAGATAGTGCGCTTCGCTCCTGTACGGCTCCTATGCAAACCGTAAGCTTTCAGTACGTATTTGTAACAGATGTCCAAGAATCTGTGGACAAAATTAATTGGGAGCGGGGAAACTTTCAATACTCGCGTGACTCTAGTTAAAAATTTCGCAGACTCCACCAAGTGTGGCGACTGCCGGGGATAGCTTCAGATGAGGAATAAGTAGAGCAGAGGTACTTCTTGAAGATGTTTATTGCCCAGAGGCCACACGATAACTAACTACTACATTTTATTTCATTGACGGATGTCACGCGTCTTATTCTAAATATAAACATACAATATACAACTTTACTTTTATATCGGTAGCCAATTAGCACCAACAGTGAAGGAGAACCTTCACACTACACCCTTAATTCTGTGTGTGTCTGTGTGTATCTGTGTGTGTCGGTGTGTGTCTGTGTGTGTCTGTGTGTGTCTGTGTTATTATATATAATAATAATTAAAAAGTATATTTTTGTAACAAAATGCGTTTTATTGCTATAATATTTTGCATTTGAACGGTGGTGAATGTACCCAAGAAAGTTCCCCGGAGAACATTCCCGAGAACTTTCTCGGAAATTTCCCGAGAGCGAAGAGAATTTCACTCTTAAAACAATCATTTGGGTTCGAATGTCCTGTGAATACACATTATTTACTTATAAGTATAAGGAAATAGAAAACATGAAAAATCCAGATTTTAGCACATTTCAAGTAATACTTTCTCGGAAATTTCCGTTCAAGAGAACTTTCCCGAGAAGCTTCTCGCGAAATTCTCTTGTTTCCGAAACTTCTCGGGAACGGCCCATCGCTACCGCCACACCACTATATTGTCAATTTGCACATTTCAGAGTATTGGATCTATCGTAAGGTAACGTTTTTTCCGGGGAGAAGAGGAAGAGGAAATTGAATCATGTTGCTTCATATAAGCCTCTAAGTCTCAACTAAATGAGTGCCTTTGGATTTTATTAGACACGACAAGTTTTATACAGGTATAAACTCTTCCTAATAGTCCCCTGTATCACCTCCCAAACTTCCTACATAGTTATTCCAAACATCCTGTATAATAAGCGATGTTATGTGGCGAATGACATTTGGCCAGTTTTACTACAATTGAAACAGACAGACCTCGCCAGTCTTAGTACATATAAATGTAGCAACGGTTAGAACACTAAAGTACAGATAGGTAGTTATTTAGATTTGTTATCAGGATCACTCGGCAGTCAGCGGCAGGGCGCGCGCTCGGCGGCGGCACACGGCGCGCGGCGGTGACGCGGGCCCCGCCCACGCCGCGCTCTCGTGAACCGATAACCGCAGGTCACTAAACCATATCGGTAAAGGTAAGTGTGCATCTCGCTCGTATGTGGTACCTTGGACCTAATCGGACTGTACGAGTAGATATCGAATTATAATCAATAATTAGCTAATATAATGGCTAGGTTCATTCAGATACATTTTATATTATCAAGTGAGAGTTTGATATGGGTAGCATCGGTCATTAATTTATTTAGTGGCGTTATTTGGTTTTGTCCCCTTCGTGCGCTTCGTGCTCGGCACTGCAGCGATTCAAGGCGCTAAAGGTCGCACTTGAAGGCTGGTGCCGGTTTGTTAGTATTATTGACGACGCGTTTGGCTCGGTTTGTAGACACGTGCCTACTGAGTCGGCGGTCCCGGGTTCGAATCCCGGCCGGGGCAAATATTAGTGCAAATATTTGTTCTTGGGTCATGGATGTTATCTATATATGTATTTATATATTATGTATATCGTCGTCTAGTACCCATATCCATAGTACAAGCTTTGCTTAGTTTGGGACTAGGTCGATTTGTGTATGATTGACCCTTAATATTTATTTATTTAATTTATTTATTATGTGCCGAAAAGTTCTGAGTGTGATATGTTGGCATGTAACTTAACTACCATAGTCAAATATATTTACTTTATAAAAGGTCACATATTATAAAGTAGAAACGCAGAACTGCCTCACTTTTCGAGGAATTTCAAATTTAGTTTGTGGGTTTGCCTGTGTAAATAAACTAAAAACGTAAAATTATTAACTCAGTAGCATTTTATTGCAACGATATTTTTCTATTTCAACATACAACCTTTTATTTTACAAAAATATAATTTTCGTCGCTCCATTTCAAAACATACACAATACACTCTTTTAACATTATTTACAAAAATACATATTTACAATCGCGACATCACTCGTTCACAATAAATATCAACGACAGTCGTGGTCCCTACGGCTACAGCTAGAGTATCACTAGGGTCGGGCGCCACCGCACTAGACCAGCACGGTGAGGCGCTCGGGCGGCGGGTGGCGCGCGGCAGGCGCGGGCGGCGGCGGCGCGGGCGCGTCGGGAGGCAGCGCGCGCTTCGTCAGCTCCTTGTCGCGCGGCGGCGTGTTGTTGCGCGCATCCGCGTTCTGCGCTTTGTACAGTGAGTGCGCGCGCGGCAGGTGCTCCGCGGGCCGGGCGGCGCCGCCCGCGCCCGCCGCGCGCGGCGACTCGCGCAGCGGGTTCGCGTAGCGGCGCAGGTTCTCCTCGTTCTGGAGGTTGTTGGATTTTTCTTCATCGCAGCGGCGCGAGCGCTCGGCGGCGGCGCGGCGGCGGCGGACGGTAACAACCGCGCCTGCGGTGGCCGCCAGCAGCAGCAGGGGTACGGCGGCCGCCAGTGCGAGCACGGCCGAGGAGGTCGCCGGTGCGGGCGCGAGCGGCGGTGCGTGCGGCACGCGCAAGCGCAGCGCGGCGCCCAGTAGTGCGTGGTGCGCAAGCCGCCGCCGCGCCACCAGCTCGCTGAGCGCGCGCACCGCCGCCGCCAGTGCGCCTGCAGTTGATCCACCCTCTAAAGTCTCTTCTTCTCCGACCCACTGAAAAGATTTGTAACCGTGTTACCACTAGATGTTGGGTGTATCTTTTTGCAATAATTTCTGTTTTAGCGCATTGTTTTTTGGTATTCCACTATATATAGTACCTATTAAGTTCGTCACTTCCAGAAGATACCTAATTAAGCCGAACAGATATATATCTCGCTCTCTTCATATATCCCTCCAATATTATCCGTATGGTTTCGCCATACTTATCACGTCAATCAGTTTCGATCGAAAATTATATCCCTATTGCAAACCAAACACATTCGCGTTTATAAATAGATAATGAACATATCTATAAAAATATATCTACCTACATACCTACAGTGGATTACAGTAGTATCTACGAGTATTACTGTAATCCACTGTATAATTAAATTGACTCACAATGGCGAGATCGAGGGCATCGTCGTCGTCGACGGCAAGGTCGCAGAGTAGAACAAGCGGGGGCGGTGGCGCGGCTCCAGCGCGCGCGGCCAGCGCCGCCGCCAGCGCCCGGCGGAGCGCACCGCACGCGCGCTCCACGTGTGCGCCGCGTGCTAGCCGCTCCCGGGCGAGCTGCAGCGACACGCGCGCGCAGCCCGCTGCGGGCGGGGACACGCGCGCGCCGGGCCAGCACGCTGCGGGCGCGGGCAGCGCCGGCGGCTCCACGCGGCGCCCCGCCACGCGCCGGCACTCGCCCAGTGGCGCGCACGGCGCGCGCAGGCACAGCGCAGGTGCGGCGGGTACGCATACCTGGGACATAGAGAACATATTAATAATGGAACATGCAAGCACGAGCCGCGCTCAAACCAAGAATACCATATAAGAGGCAAGCCTTTCTAATTTTTTTTTTTTTATTTATTAAGAAACAAACAGTCTTAAAATAATATAACATTGGTGTTGTCATAGGACTAGAAATCATCTTAATTGTAGACCTATAGTTTCATACATGGTATTATAGTGTTGAAAATTTTACATTACACTGACCAAAAGTTTTACTGACAAATTTGTTGCCAACAGAAAAAATAAAAAACAATTTACTTAACTATAAATTAAAGAATAAAAACCAAAAAACAAGACATTTTTTATACATAAATTTGGAATCGCTTACTATTGTTAAACTTAATAAACCTAGGAATACTCACACACACTGAGTTTCCAACAAAGAAAATACATTTGTTTTATACATTGCCAACGAACTGCCAAACAAGTCTGCCTTCATACATTTCTCATTATACAGCTTGCATGCGCGTTTAATGTACGAGTGACCCGCGTGTTTGGTTTTGCTCCTCGCGACACTGAAGAATGCCTTATTCCGGCAACTACGCTCAGTTTTACGAGGCACACGAAAACTTATTTTATTTAAGAGTTCAGGGGCGTCAGTCAGATTATTGAGGATTTTAAATAAGTACGATAAATCATTACAGTGCCGTCTGAGTACAATAGGCTGAATTTTGTGCATAGCTGCTGAAGATGCATAATTTTGGTACTTGCCGCCGGTGCGATATTCAAGTGCTTTAATAAATTTCTTCTGTAGCCTTTCAATTCTATCCTTATGTACTTTATGATATGGGTTCCAGACTACGGAGGCAAATTCCAGGCGACTTCGAACGTAACTATTGTACAACAATTTATATGTCAAGGGCCTTCGAAATGGTTTTGAGACACGAAGAATGAATCCGAGCTGCCGATAAGCTTTACTTAGGATGCTATCAATATGGAGGTTAAAAGTTAGTTTGCTATCCATTATTACACCTAAATCTCGAATACTATGTTTTCGCGTTAAGGTATTGTCACATAATTTGTAATTATATAAAATTGGTGATTTTTTCCTTGTAAATGTAATAACAGAGCATTTGTCGCTATTTAAAAAAAGACTATTTTTAGCACAATATCTCTCGAAATTAAACAGATCTTCTTGCAGCATAGCGCAATCCGTATGTGTTTTAACTACTCTAAATATTTTGGTATCATCGGCATAAAGAAGAGCTTTGGAGTTTGTTATCGACTCTGTTATGTCATTTATGTATAAGATAAACAACAAGGGGCCCAAATGAGATCCTTGTGGGACTCCAGAGGTAGTAGTTTTATACCCAGATGTATATCCTCCTAGTACTACAGCTTGGCATCTGTTTTCGATGTAAGACTGAATCCACCTAAAAAGATCACCGTGTATGCCGAGGTTCCAGAGCTTGAGCAAAAGCGTATTAAAAGAAATTTTATCGAATGCCTTTGCAAAATCTGTATATACTGCATCTACCTGATACCTATTATCCATGGCATCACGTATTATTTCGCTAAAGGACAAAAGATTACTTTCCACACTACGACCCCGATAAAAACCGTGCTGAGTTGGATTTATATGACGGCGAACATCATGTGAAACCTGATCAGTGACAATCTTTTCTAATATTTTTCCAAATTGACATAGTTTTGAAATAGGTCTATACTTTTCTATATCTTGGCTTATGGAGCCTTTAGGAATGGGTGTAATCCAAGCTTTTTTCCAGATTTCTGGCACATGCCCTTCCTTGAGGGATAGCATAAAGATTTTGAGAAGAGGAAAAACTAGGGTACTCGCGCATTTGCTAATAAGCAAAGGATGAATTTTATCGGGTCCCGCTCCCTTATTTGTATCTACTGATTTTAAATACTTGAGAACTAAATCATGGGACAAATTTACAGTATTGATACTAAAAATCGACATCGTAGGAGGCTCCAAACAATTCATATCCAAAGGTGGAAGGCAAGCATTTTCAAACACGGATTGAAAATATTCACTAAATAAGTTGCAGATACTCTCCCCATTAGAAGCTTGGGTACCTTTATAAAACATTGTCTGTGGTGTTCCCTTATTAGACATAGTTGATTTAATAAATTTCCAGAAAAATTTTGGATGTGATTTAATCTTATCTTCAGAAGATTGAATATATTGGTTATAACATTCCTTTTCAATTATTTCAGCTCGTTTTCTTAATATTTTGAAACTGTCATAGTCCAAAGGGTTTCCATATAATTTCCATAACTTATGGTATTTTCTCTTTTCCTTCAAAATATTTTTTAAAGATTTACTATGCCATACCGGAGAATTACATACATTTCGTGAAGGATAACAAGGCACGTGCCGGTCAATCAACTTATATAACAATTCGTAGAATTTATGCACGCACCCTTCAACATTTAAATTGTCAAAAAATACATCCCAGTTTATATTACCTAAATCATTATTAAATTCATCATAATTTGCTAAATGAAACTTATAAACAACGGTTTCGGCCGGCTTTATTGGAGCAGTATATTCCAGTTTGAAGGCCAATATTAGTGCCTTATGATGAGCATCTTCCGGGGTTAAGGGAAAATCGCACGTGTTAACAGAACATGTTGAGTTACTTAATATCAGGTCAAGGATTCTACTATTAACATTTGCATTGTTATTAAATTGGTCTAGACCACTGAGCGCCATATAGTCACTTAAAAATTGGTCGGTAATATTGTTAGAAGGATTTAAAAATAATTTGCCTGAACCTTTATCCTCCCATTCGGCATGAGAGATGTTAAAATCGCCAGTAATAAGAAATGAGTCATCAGGGTGGTCGATTATAAGTCGAGAACTGATGTTAAAAAATGAAGCGACGGTGTCTTTGTGGTTGGGTCCATGCGGAATGTATACGCACGCGATATTTACATATTGAACTTGCGAATGAATGTTTACGTTATGAATAGGAAAAGATATCCAGATGCACTCTGCGTGCGCAGGAGAGGGGCAGGGCCAGTCGCGGCGCACCGGCATTAGCTCGCGCTTCGCCGCCACGACCACTCCCCCGCCGCGCTGCGCCCCGCTCTCCTCCTCCGAGCGATCGCATCTGTACACTATGTACCTATCATCAAAATACTCTCTATCGTAAAAATCTGACGTTAACCAACTCTCGGTTATGCAAATAAAATCGTAATCGGCTAACGCGGTTTTTGATAAAAAATCCTGGGATTTCGTTCGAAGGCCCCGTACATTTTGGTAGTAACCTTCAAAAACCGTACAAGCCATTGTTATAAACGGTGAACATATTTATATGAGTTGTGTAATAACGAAATAAATAGTAATATATGGTGTATAAGGCAGTATAAGTATGAAACGTATATTTTTTAGGAGTAGCAGTATAGCAAGCAATACAATACAATGAAATAAGAATATAATCTTTATTGTTATATTCGGTGTGTGAAATACGTGTGGTACGTTGGTCGATAATTGGATGATATCCATAATACACAAATGCGCATACGCGGTCGTAAACAAAAACAAAATCAGTGGGTAAATCAATTGAGGGTAAAAAAACAAATATACCGGGCTGCATCGTGATGACATAGCTTGTTATGGCTGTCGTTAGCAGTAACAAAAAACAATATAGGCATGCACAATATAATAAGTACATATAAAGGAAAGATAGTCACTTCAATCTCAACAAGACCGAGTCATTGGTTATCGCGATTATCTTAGACGTTTCGTCCTTACGCATGAGGATTTTACAGTCGCGAGTCCACAGGAACGCATACTGGAGTTCAGCCTTTCGTTGCCTGGCGCGTTTTAAGAGTAGTTTGTTTGCCGGCGTAAGGTGATCGCTGACGTAGATGTTGGAGGCCGACCCGGCCAGCTCGATGTCGGCGGTGGTGAGCCCGCGGCGCGCGCGCACCGCCGCCAGCAGCTGGTCCTTGCAAATGCGCCGGGTGAACTTGACGATGATCGCCGGGGGACGCGACCCGTCGCTCGCGCCGGCCGTGTCGGCGTCGGCACCTCCGTGACCTCCATCGTCCGCGCGAGGCCCGCGAGCTGCGTCTTTGTTGACAAAACGTCGCACACGGTGCACAGAATCTACAGAGCTTGCTTCTATCTTGACTCCGACCTTGTTACAAATCGAATTTAGTATCGATACCACATTTTCACCTTTCTTAAACGGGATACCAGATATCTCGACATTATTCATACGTGCTTGCTGATCTCGAACGTTCATTTCGTTTTGTAGGTTATGTATGATTTCATTTCTGACTTCGAGTTCAGATTGCAACTTTGAAACGATCGCTGCGCTACCTTCCAACACGACGACTCGGTCCTCCAGGTCAGAAAGACGCGTCTCCATCTCGTTCCATTTTGTATTTATGGCTTCGATCGAGGTGAAAATACTCTGAATTTGAGATTTAATGGAGTTGAAGTCCGATCTAAATGCCTTGAGTTCATCCAACACAACAGATATACCCTGTGAACCTGAGCTCTCCGGGCTTGAACGGCAATGGGAACAGCGTATTCCAGCTTTTCTTTCAGCGTTCATTTTTCGGTAGTTAGTTTCGGTTACGCCAATGCACGCATAGTGGAACTGTCCGTTACAAGCACCACACACCACAACATCTGTTACAGGTTGGCTACACGTTTTACATTTCATTATTACGGTCAAAGTAATGTTTTTCAACGATTTAAATATTAAAAACAAATCGTATTCACGACTAATGATCGAGTAATTTGAACGCGCTGTAAACCGGTTTCTTATCGGCGCGTGAGACGATCGCTAGTCGTGGCCGCTGGGAGCGAACTGAGCGTACTTGTTAATCTTTAAACCTTTATATACCTCGTCGGTCCGACAGGGCTGGGCACCGGGCGCGAGGCAGTCGGGCAGGCCACACCAGAGGCGTGTACAGGCGGCCTGGCCGCCTCCGCACCAGCACGCGTTGCATCCCCACCACCAGGTGCCATTGTCGGCGCCGCACGCACCGCCGTCCGCACCGCGCACGCCGCCGCCGCCGCCTCCCTCCTCGCCCTCGCCGTCCACGCCCCACTCCGAGAAACCGTCCTCCATCTCTAGACCGGCGATTTCTGTCAATAATTAAAATGGACATTGTCATAAATGTCCCATTGTTCATGTACATATTTTGTGGTTTAAAGTCGTCTTATCTATCTCGAATATGTCATATATATGTAATTTTTGAGTTCAATAAAATAAAGTGAGAGCTCTTGAGGCACACTACGCATGAGTCTTTCTAAAACCATGAAATAGCACTTTTTTATTGCTATATAGATACAAAGATCAACACGCAAAGAAAGACAAATTGCGCTCATACGTGGTACACCGGGACTCGAACCCGTTATCTTTGCATAACTGTGATTTTTTTAATCTGAATCATTTATGTCGAATCGAAACACATAATTGTGTTTCGATTCGACATAAAATATTAATGAAGAGCATTTACTTATTGACGACTTGTAGAACACTTACGTTCCAAGCAACGCCTGGCGGCGCGGGGGCACACGCAACGCGCGGGGCGCTCGGGGTCGGGGTCCGGCACGCAGGCGGCCGGCGGGGGGCAGGCGGGGCTGCAGGCGGGCGCGGGGGGGACACGCGCACCGCACTCCGGCCCCGCCCAGCCCGCTGCGCACTCGCACGCCCACCAACCCGCGCCGCCCACGCAGCGGCCGCCGTTGCGGCACGGCGCACTGGCACAGCCGTCCAGCACATGTTCGCAGTGTGCGCCCGTCCAGCCTGGTGCGCAGGCACACGTGAGCCCTGTACAAGTGCCGTGGGCGCAGACGCAGGGTGGCGCGGACGGCGTGAGCGCGAGGGTATCGCAGGCGGCGCCACCCCAGCCGGCGACGCACGCGCACCGCCACGCAGCCGCCTCGCGCACGCACGTGCCACCGTTGGCGCACGAGCCGTCCGCGCAGCGCGCGTCCTCCTCCATACGGATAGCGCAGGTTTTTCCTGCACATACAAAATATTATGCATCTACCCCCGTGTCGTAACTTTATAACGAGCTCTAAAATGAAGTAAGTTAATGACACTATAGCGTTAGAATCAGTAAGGTATTGATTTTTGCCTCAACACAAAAGCTATGATACATGACAAAGTATGGTTCTATTGCATGTAGGTATAAGTGCGTGCACCCACCGGTCCAGCCGTCGCGGCACACGCAGGTGAAGTCGGCGACGCTGTCGATGCAGGTCGCGTTGTTCCGGCAGGGGCTGCCCAGACACTCGTCAATCTCTGAAAATAATTGTATACTAAGTCAGTAACTTTTGGTCAGAGCAATGTAAAATTTTCTACTCTATAATATTATGCATGGAACTATATGGGAGGTCTATAATTAAGGTTATTTCTAGTCCTATGACAATACTAATGTTATAGGTATCAGCGCTCGTGCGTGCAGCTCTCCGTGGCGCCACCTATGGTCCCACCGGAAGATCAGCGCTGGCTCTCGAGCTAGCATCTTACTGAGGTGGGACCTTTTCGTGGCACAGCCATAAACATAGTTGCTATTTGTTTTATTTTATCTTCTTATCCGATGTCCTGGAATTGGGGGACACCGCTGTTCCGCAGGGTTCTGTGATCGGTAATAACCTCTTTTCAATATTAATTAACGATTTCACTACCGCCAATATCAGAAATTGTGATGTTTGCCGATGACGGTTGTGTTATCGTAGCAGCCGAGAATTACGTTCTACTCAAAACTAAATTGACCAAAGTAATGGCTGAAGTAGCAAAGTGGTTCTCGGCTAACAGCATGATATTGAACGTTGATAAAGCTAATATAATCCGCTTCTGCTTACGAGTTAAAAGAGAGCATGATTTACATATAACGTGCAACGGCCAACCTGTCCCCGAGGTCGACCAGGTGAAACACTTGGGCCTGATAATTGACTCCGGGCTAACGTGGGGTCCGCATATAGATCAACTGTGTGACCGCCTGTCATCCGCATGCTTCACCCTCGGCAGACTGCGCCCCAGTGTAAGTACCAATAACGTCAGGAAAGCTTATTACGGCTACTTTCATTCAATACTAACATACGGAATCGACCTATGGGGTGACGCTGCCGACCGACTGAGGCCATTCAAACTCCAGAAACGAGCAATTCGCTGTATAACTGGAGTCCCATGGGACCATCCAGCTCAGGAAATGTTCAAACAAACAAAGATCCTAACCTTACCGTGTTTATACATCTTCGAAGTGGCAAAATATGTAAGGCGTAATTTAACACAGTTTTCTACTCGTGGCAATGCACAAGGCCCAAATTCCAGAAGGCATGGTGAACTCTATCCACCTAAGACCCGACTTGCCAAATCCAGAAGGTGTATGCACACGGTAGGACCTAGGGTTTATAATAAAATCCCACTAGACATAAAACAAGCAACGAGTGATGGAACTTTCAACAACAAACTTAAAACAAAACTAGCGTCTGATGCTTACTACTCTGTCGGTGCCTTCTACGAGAGCTAACACTGTAGGTAGGTTGCTAATATTAGGTATAATTGAATACGTAACTGGTTCGCTGGCTCAGCCTCGAGTCACAAATCTGTAAACTACCTACCTAAGTACGTTGAATTAAGTATAACTCTTATTGTAATCCTAATGACATGTAAAATTTTATTTTATGAATAAAAAATTGAATTGAATTGAATTGAATTATAATTTCTGTCACACCTTTTATGTAATTATGTTTTATGTCTCGTCACGAATAAATTTATTTCTTTCTTTTTTTCATATTATTTTAATTCTGATTGTTACTTAATAAACTAAAAAAAAAGTTGAAATATGGGAAATAGATAGATGATTTAAATTTTTACTGCGTTATTTTCTTCATGGCTATATCAACATATGTTGCTAAAAAAATAATGGTTGTACCTAGTACTTGTAGTGTGCAGTGACACACTCGTCTCTCTGCACTATATATTTATGTCACTTAGGTCTAAGTTATTACCTAGTAATAAACTAAACTTCAGCCAATCATCTCGTTTGCATTAAAGTCCATCTTTACATGGTTGCAGTAAACTTTTTTGAAACTGAAAGGCATTCACGTGTGTTTGATTACAGCGATGCCGACTTATTTAATAATAATAATTTATTGATTTATTGTAATGGGAAACAAATAGCATACAATCACACTTACCGTTAACAAAAATAGACAATACAGAAGCTAAGACAGTTTCTAATAACAGTTTATACATTATTGCTTTGAGAGTACAGACACTATGCATTAAACATATTTAAGTTTACGTAACTGGTTATAAATGAATAAATTATTGTACGGCAACAATGACGGTTACTCGGGGATGCGGCCAGTTCGTACCGTGTTCGCAGTGCGCGCCGCTCCAGCCGGCGCGGCACACGCAGCGCGTGACTCCGCCCACTTCGACACAGGCGCCGCCGGCGCCACAGCCGCTCGCGCATTCTTCTACGCCTGCAACGAGGGTTTGTGTTGTGAGTACAAATACTAAGATGCCCGAGTGGTTATAAAGAGCTCATCTTGTACCTAAACATGACGCCACAAAGTTATTAGGTATCTCATAAGTTATAATTGTAGAGAAGCTTCACTTCATCATCATTTCAGCCATAGGACGTCTGCTAATTATTATAACTGACGAAATTTTGTTAAACAGAAAACTTCACTTTCTTTTGTTCGATCATTTTATTTTGGAACCGAGATTTAAAGTTAAAAAAAGAAGAGTTGGATGTGAGCTGAGTCAGCGATGAATTTAGACACTTACGCTCCTGACAGAGGGTCCCGGCGTGGCCCGGTGCGCACGCGCACCGAGGCGGCGCGGGCGGCGCACGCACGCACGTTCCATGCTCACACGCTGCGCCGTTTAGGCAGGCCTCGCTCTCCACTACCGTACCTGAAACAAAACCGTTTCGTCACAACTATGATTTCACTTAGTAAATATAAGTAGTAATTTGTGTCACTTTTTAGTTATTTGTGTAGTTAGCTGTATATCTTGGAGACAACTGCTTTTATTTCCACAAAACAGCAACGAACTTCTGCAAGTGGTTGTTGGTTGTAGTATGGGTGTGGTACTAACGATCGCGGTCGCGCGGCACGCGCTGCGTGCAGTTCTTCCCGCTCCACCCGGGCGCGCAGTGGCAGTAGTAGTCGCTCTGCGCCGTGTAGCACGGCGCGCCGTTCGCGCACGGAGAGCCCGCGCAGTGATCGCGGTCGTCCTGCGCACACGACAATAACGTAAATATCACTACTGAAACTTCTCAATATTGCTCAATCAATCTAGTTAGGTATACAACTAATAGAATACTGTTGCTGATAGAAAACGAACTGATTCCGAGATATACAATATAATATAATGAAAATTAAGTCAAAAACAAAAATATTAGAAATAAATATAATAACTGTGAAATGGTAAAAAGTACACAAGATAACAATGCGTGTCATGCATCAATGCGTTTTAAACGAAATCTTGTACTCACCGGACAATACCTTCCAGAACAGGAGGACAGCTAAAAAGCAGAGGTCACGTTAGTGTGTTAGTGGAACCTGGCCTGAATGATGAAAGTTAGAAGGTTAATTAGTTAAGTAGGTATGTATAGCACACGAGAAAAGTGACAGCGCGAAGTTAATGGCGACGCGACAGTGTTTACCTCGCAATCGACACCGGAGAAGCCGACGGGGCAGATGCAGCGGTAAGCGTCGAGCAGATCGACGCACTCGCCGCCGTTGCGGCACGGGCGCGGCGCGCAGTCGTCCACGTCACGCTCACACGTGCGGCCCGCGTAGCCCGCCGCGCAAGCGCAGTGGAAGTCGTCCACGAGGTCGATACACGTGGCGCCGTTGAGGCACTGACCCGTGCAATCATCAACATTAGACTCGCAGTCGCGGCCCGTCCAGCCGGCAAGGCAGGCGCACGAGTAGCCTCCTGCGGTGTTCGTGCACGCGGCCGCGTTCACGCACGGGCCCAACGCGCCCTCCGCCGCGCCCTCTGCCGTCGTCGGCGCCGTGCACTCGTCCACGTCTGCGAAGGCAAACGAAACTGGAGATTATTATTACCGTTCCTTCCGGCGAGACAGTCTTCCATTGTTTGCCGTTGCAGGGGTAGCTAACCTTCGGTGCAGGTGGCACCGGTCCAGCCGGGTGCGCACTCGCAGGAGAAGGCGTCGAGGCGGTCGTGGCAGGTGGCGCCGTGCTGGCATGGCTGGCTGACGCAGTCGTCGAGGTCTTGGTCGCACAGTGCACCGCCCCAGCCAGCGGCGCAGGTGCAGCTGAAGCCAGGCGGCGCCGCGCGTAGTGCGCATGAACCGTGCGCGCAGGGCTGCGGTGCGCACGGGTTATCGACGCGCTCACAATCGGCGCCGGAGAACCCTTCGGCGCACGTGCACAGGTACTGGTCCGGTGCGGTGTTCTCGCAGGTGCCGCCGTGCTGGCATGGTTCGTGCGTGCCACAGTAGTTGAGATCCTGGTCGCACAGAATGCCGCCCCAATTGGTGTCGCACGTGCAGTCCCACGACGAACCGTTGCAGTAGCCGTGCTTGCAGCCCGGGTAGGGCTGGCACTGCGAGCACAACGCGCCGCGCCACCCTGGTCGGCAACTGCACACCAGAAATTTGACATCAATCAATCTTGAATTATTTTATTTTAGTTTTTTATTTTATTTTATCCATTAAAAAAATTAAGATTCAGTTAGATCAAGTTTGGATGCATGTTATAGGAAAGCAAAGTGTGATGGAGAACTTACTCGCAATCGCCGGGACGATCACAACGGCCGTGAGTCGGATGACAGCCCTCTTTGCAGACAGCTGCAACCGAAAATAGAAGATAAATATCGCGGCAGCAAGAACGAGACAGAACTAGACTAGCTATTGAATAACTGACACCTAGTGACATCTCATTTCTACATATTACGCTAGGTTGCAATTGCAACTCTATTAGTAGCATTCGCGGATATGATGGAGCTAAATCGTTACTCAAGTCGTGGACTTTATTAGGCAATTACCTAGGTTCCCGCATCTTTTGAGGGTTATTTTTGACCAGAGGTTATTTGAATTAGTATTTCGAAGTTTACGGATGTCCAAAAAGCTTTCAAAGTTCTAAATGACTAAGACGACGTACGCTGTTCGCAGTTGTCGCCGCGCCAGCCGGGCAGGCAGCGCTTGGCGCCAGTCTCGTCGCAGGCGTAGTGGCCGAATTTGTCGTCCCGCGCGCGGCAGAAGGTCGTGCACGTAGTGTTGTAGTAGTTGGGCGCGCACGACACGCGCACGCGGTACGCGACGCCCGCCGCCGCCCCGGCGTGGCGCAGCGCGTGCCACGCCGCGCCCGGCTCCACGATGCCCGACCACCACGCCTCCACGATCAACCCCGACTCCTCGCCGCCCTCCGCTATCGTGTAGTTGAAGTCATCGTATGCTTGTAGAATGAGTGTGAAAGATCGCTGCAAAAAAATAAAGGGAACATGAGGAGGGTTGAATCATGCAAATCCTATTGTCACATTTAACAACTTTACACGCGTGAATGTCTGTAGAAAAGTGCTCTATAATCTATAATTTGTTTAGTTGAGAAAGCAAAATCCAATATTCAAGTTTCGAAATAGGTACAGCATGTAGGTACGTTGCACGACGTTTGCGCAGCGCGCTTCACTCTGCATTCGGCTGTCTTTAGCGACGGATCTTTTTTGGAGCGGAGCGAGCGAAGCGAGCGAAGCTCCCATGGATCGACTCGAATGGACTTTGTAACAATGCGCAGATCTCAGCGAGTTCTCAACCGATTTTAGAAATTTTTGTTTTAAAATGCACAAATTAAATTTCGCTAGGTCGTGACGAAGAGAAAATTTCGAAAAAAAAAAAATTAAAACTCCGCTCCAATCTATGGTGCAAGCTTAGCCGGTGGCTGACTCTGCACCGACCTAGTATATTATAGCCGCGTTCACTAGCCTCCGCCAAGCCAAGTGTCGTCTCACGCGAGCTCAGTAATTGAATATTATCATTATCATATTTTATTGGTATTCTTTTTTTAAATAAATACCGAGTAAAGGAGGTAAATAATGTGTCTGAGCTGTTAATCGTCGTTGTGACTTGCACCTCGAAAGGGTAAGTGTTTGAACGTTATTAATTTAAGCAGTGCTAGCTTTTAGTGGTTATCAATGTTATCATAAACTTCTGGCCATGTTAAGCTATTTAACGTGCTATAATTTTAGGCTTTGTCTTGCACTTGCCGCTCGTGGGTAATGTATGTGACCGCTACGCGTATGTGGAAGAGTACCGTTACAATATGGCGTCCCATACATTTCTTACGACGGTATTTTAAAAACTCATCTTCATTTGTCTAGCTTAACAGGCTATTAAATGATTTATTTGGACAGTTTGCAAAAGTAATACAACTAAATTAGGGATATAATAGTTTCGGCTACTTGTGTATGCGCTTTCCCACTTTATTATGTAACTCCATTCTGATTATTGAACACCCACCATCTACTTTCGGTCGCTCCCTTGTCTGCTAGCTACGGCGTACTATATGGGGTTCATAATCGGAGGCATAAAATTTGTTACGTGGCCCTAAACGTGGACGACGTTATGTTCTAGGGTGCAATTTTACGGCTGCAGCCGGTTTCCTCATCTAAGGAACTATTTACCGGCCGATGTCACCACCAACACCACCGTAGCTGCCCAAGGCGCTCCCTCGGGTCGCTCCCGACACCACCAGGACCTGCTGCATCACACTCTCTGCTTCGGCCCGCATCTTAGGGGAGTACCTAACGTCGCAGTGGGAACCAAACGGTATTTTTTTTATCAACCGGACCCTTGACCACGCCCGTTCTTTTTTTAATAATATTGATGATACTGAAGGTAATTGTTTTTTTTTTTAAATATAAATAATATCCTAATTTCAATTGTCACACAGTCAGCATCATAAATATCAGGAAATGTTTTTATGCCTTATGACATAGGTATAAGCCGGTAGCAAAATTGTACGGGTACAGAGATTGGAACAAGGAAAGAGGTTTACTCACCGTCCAGCGGAAAGAAAAGGGTAATGCTAGCGTGTAGAGCGGCTCTGCCAGCGTAAAAGAATCAGTGCCGAGCACGGGCGAGGCGGCGCGGCCGAACGAGCAGGCGCCCGGCGCCGCCGCCGACTGGTACTCCTTGAGGCACAGCGAGAAGCGCGTGCGGCACGGCGCGGCGCAGGCGCCGCCGGCGGGCGCGCCCGCGCCGCCGCAGCAGCCGCCGCTCGCCAGCTGCAGCCGGTAGTTGTTGAACTCGAGGATTTGCAGCTCGAACACGCCCGCGCCCGCCGCGCACTGCAACGGTCAAAATAAATATTATAGGGTAATTTTTATACATAAGTAACTGCGTAGGTATCATTTGATTCAATTTACAAAACCTGAATGTTTCTTTTGTAAAATAATAATATTAAATAGCAATTATAGTAGTAGGTATAATTAAAATGAAAATGTCAAAGGCCTAACAACACGAGGTGTAGGTATAAGATACATATACAACATAAATGTGAAACTACGTGAAAGAAGTATTGCACATTGGCCTTCGACGTCGGTTTTAAATCGAAAATGTTAGAGTAAGAGGCAAATAAGTCGAAGCAAGCCCCTAATTAAATCACACACACTCACGCACACACACATGCGCACTAACCTGATCGAGCATACCATAATGTTTTCACCTCACTCGCTCGGAAAACCTCCGTTTATAGGGCGAAATCTGCGTGCAAAAGTCTATTTTATCCGCTAGCGTGCAAAAGTCATTTGAATTTCGAACACGACGATTTTGATTCTCTGTGGTGCATGTAACTTTTTTATATTTTTTCTACTCCAGTACTTTTTTCTGTCATTTATATAGTTACCAACTCTAATATAAAGACATAAATTATGAAAGTCTGTAAAAGTCTATACTCTACTGCCCAAAAAAACACTGCGAAACGATGTTATAATGTCGCCAAAAAAGCATCACTTAATACCACAGATTGCAAGGTAAACAGCTGCATTCACACAATTTGCAATTTTAAAAAAAACTTATTGTACTAAGGCATTGCTGACAATTTAAAAAAAAAGTTTTATCTTCAGTGCATGGATGTTTAGTATAGTGAACGAATACCTTTATGTATAAGTCCATATTTTTTTGACAGATGGACGTCAATAAAAAAAAAGTTTATCAGACTATTTTTATTTTTAATTTTGTTGATTCCGAGCGGGAACATGTAATTATTTTCTTTTAGTCCATTGAATAAAAAGTTCTAGAGTGCGTGAGTTAGTAACGTAAGATGTTTCTTCGGAAACATCTCAAGAGTCCCTAGGTAATAAACATACTAAAACCCCGGGACACTAGGAGGAGCCCCGGAGTGGGGGGAGGGAGGGAAAGGGTCCATTTTTTCATTTTTCGCTTAAATCTCAAAAACGGTACATGTTAGAGAAAAACTTTCAAGAAAAAGTTGAAAGGCCATAAAATTATCTACAAGTTGTACCTAAATAATTTTTTCCTATAACCTACCGTTTCTGAGTTACACGCAGTAAAAAATTGTTTTAACTCAAACAATTTCCCCATACTACATACCCATGTTTATCACATCAATCGATCAAAAAATATTTCTTTCTTCCAAAAAACTCAAATGTGCAACTTGTGACCGGTACTGATAGATTGCTCTTAATTAGGTCTATAATTGGTAAAGTAAACACATTCCTCCATGGAAGCCTTTAGGAGGAATCGATTGTCAAAATATTATATTAGGGTAGTTTGAGTTACTGAACTTGATCTTTTTATTTGTTCTTCCAAAAAAACTCAAAAGTGCAACTTGTGACCGGTACAGATAGATTGCTCATAATTAGGTCTATCATTGATAAAAATACCAGATTCCACCACGGAGGCGTTTACGGGGAATTGAATTTTATTAGGGTAGTTACGATACTTGAACTTTTTATTTTTTTTTCTTCCAAAAAGCTCAAAAGTGCAACTTGTGACCGGTACTGATAGATTGCTCTTAATTAGGTCAATCATTGGTAAAAAAAACACATTCCTCCATGGAAGCCTTTAGGAGGAATTGATTGTCAAAATATTATATTAGGGTAGTTACGCAACTTGACCTTTTTATTTTTTTTCTTCCAAAAAGCTCAAAAGTGCAACTTGTGACCGGTACTGATAGATTGCTCTTAATTAGTCTATAATTGGTAAAAAAAACACATTCCTCCATGGAAGCCTTTAGGAGGAATCGATTGTCAAAATATTATATAAGGGTAGTTTTCGAATTTTTCACCTTTCATGGGATGTAGCTCGAAAACGGCTGCGAATAGAAAAAAAATATTTAGGTACAACTTGTAGATAATTTTATGGACTTTCAACTTTTCCTTGAAAGTTTTTCTCTAACATGTACCGTTTTTGAGATTTAAGCGAAAAATGAAAAAATGGACCCTTTCCCCCCCTCCCCCCACTCCGGGGCTCCTCCTAGTGTCCCGGGGTTTTAGTATGTTTATTACCTAGGGACTCTTGACATGTTTCCGAAGAAACGTCTTACGTTACTAACTCACGCACTCTAGACCCCCCTTGGAGGGACTCATTCAATGGACTATTTGTTGTTTATTTGCATTTTATTTATGAAATGTCGAGTCGTAGAAAAAGTATTGTATGCAACGTTGTATAGGTAAGTAGGTCAAAAAACGCTCGTGGCATCTTTCTTACGATGTTCGCTGCGCTCACATCGTAACTCATGCCACTCGCGTTTTTTGCCCCCTCTTATACAACGGTTGCATAAAATACTATAAGACTCCTACAACGCATGACTGATTTCATCAGTCGATAAATCTTAGAATAACCAATCAACGCACGCTAATAAAGGGCGATCTGGTCTGGCCGGCTAAAATCATATGTACGTTTGAATTTTACTTTTAAAAAGAAATACACCTACAATTTCACGTCCAGAAACCTGGTTTGTGGTTACAGATTTTTAAGTTTTTATTTTTTCTACACTTTATTTTAAGTTGAGTATGTTATTATATTAATAGTAAGTATTTCAGTTTCATTTACATATTTTGACTAGTAAATATATTAAATATATCACAAATTTTAATATTTATTTGTTATACAAGTTGGAACATAAGAGTGAAATTTCTGAACGCACCCGAGAAAAAAATAATAATTAAAAAGTTGGAAGTTTTCACAATTCACGTAAACAACGTAAATTGGTTCTGTGGAGAATACATACTGTTGTCTTACCTTATAGAAATATGGAAAACAAGAAAGTTAAGCTCAATTTGGAGTATTTTATTCAATGCTAAAATTAAAACGAAAAAGGATTTGTTATAAATATTTGGAGACGATAAGTAATTTACCGAAACTATTGGCGTTTTTAAAGAAGGTAAAGCCGAAATAATCTTGTGCGGATCCCATCGCCCAATAACTTCCAAAGCAAGTATAATTAATAACTTATTTAATGAAGTGTTGGTTTTATTATACTTTTATATACCTATATAATAATTATCGGTATTTGACTTATTTATCAAACTTTAAAATATACAAAAACCTTAGCGTCAGGCTGTCAGACACTGTTAGAAATTAAAAAAAAAATTGAAAAGTAGCACTATTGAGACAAAGTAGTACTTTACGCACAGTTTGAATGTCTAGAAAACTAATTTTTCGAGCACATGCATTGTAAAATAAATGTCGGCAAAAAGTTGTAGGTAGGTAGGTATTTCGAGATAAGCTTGACATATTCGGATAGCGGAAATTTAATATTTGCATTCAAAATAGGTACCTACTCGTACATAACTATCAGTAGGAAAACTCTCGTACAAATTACAATATACCCTGTCTAACTCTGTACGACAAGCAAATTTATACAACATTTTATTCGCAAAATGCATAGGAAGGAGACGAATAAAAGTCGTCAACGGGATTAAAAACAAACCTTACTAATAAGAAGGTACGAATGTACGATTCAGGAGTCCTCCCACCCTGTACCCTGTCTAAGATGGTCGCAAAATATTAAGTTAACGTCTATTTTAACTTACTAAAAGTCAATTAATCTGTAATTATTAATGAACCCCAAACCTTTATCGCCCCTGTATATTAAAGTTGGTATATAGATGACGCTTATGTCCTGTAACAATAGCAACTGTGTCGGGTAATTAATTGAAATACAAAGACAAAATTAACCAGTGTCCTTGATATTCACTTACTCTCTTCTGTTACTCGTAATTATATCATAATTGTCGCACAAATTGACCCTAACCTAACCGCACTATCTACTCTTTCAAAAATAGATAACCACACATACTTATAAATCTTATAATGCATAGGGCAAACACCCAAAACCCAACATACCTACTACGCAAATATTGTTACTATAATTGTCACACTACTCTTAGGTAAATATCCTTAATTTCATAATTGTCATAATAGTAGAGTTGCTAAGCCGCGAAATTGTGCGCATCGGGTTACAAGCATGAAATTTCTACCAAACATAGAGCGTTCCGCGGTGATTATTTTCAGATGTGGAGGGAAGTCAAATTCGTCCCCTGCGTGGCGGGAGAGCGGGGTGAATAGGACCAAGTTCTGCTCCTTTTCTTTTTTGATTAACTGATCAGTCAAGGCTATTAGGGCTTGTGTGGCATCGTTTTCGTGTAAAACAGATACCAGAAATTCATTTTTTATGTTATTTAAGAATAGTTTGATATAAAAATTTGGGTATATTGCCGAAAAGGTAAAAATCACTACAAGTTTTTTTTATTCAGAACGATAAATTAGTTATATATCCTGAATATTTACAATTTAAAAATATCAATAAATAGCAAATTTAATCATGTTTTTAAAAATAAATAGATATTGGGCACATCTCATACAAAAAGTACCTTGAAAAAAATGTTGATGTTAAGCTTAGCCTACGTACTCCAGTACATTTTGCTAAGTCGCGAAATTGTGTGCATCGGGATACAACCACGAAATTTATACCACAGATATAGAATATTCTGCGGTGATACTTTCAGATGTGGAGGGAAGTCAGATTCATCCCCTGTGCGGCGGGAAAGAGCGGTGAATAGGACAATGGAGTCTTCTTTTTCTTTTTCAGGGTTCCGTACCCAAAGGGTAAAAACGGGACCCTATTACTGAGACTTCGCTGTCCGTCCGTCCGTCCGTCCGTCCGTCTGTCACCAGGCTGTATCTCAAGAACGGTGATAGCTAGACAGTTGAAATTTTCACAGATGATGTATTTATATTGCCGCTATAACAACAAATACTAAAAATAAAATAAAATTAATATTTAAGGGGGCTCCCATACAACAAACGGGATTGGTTGCGTTAACTTTGCACCTCATTTGTATGGAGCGCTATACATACCAGGTGCAAACTGAACCACTTAAGGATGGAAAGTGTTTGTACGGAACCCTCGGTGCGCGAGTCTGACTCGCACTTGACCGGTTTTTATTTATTAACTGATCAGTTAACGCTACTAGGGCTTGTGTGGTATCGTTTTCGTGTAAAACAGATATCAGCAATTCATTTTTTATGTTATTTTTTCATAGTACCATATAAAAATATGGGTGTATTTCAGAAATGGTAAAAATCACAACAAGTTTTTTTTATTCAGGGAGATAAATTAGTTATATTTCCTGAATATTTACAACTAACAAAAATATTGCAGAACAGAAAATTTAATCTACTTTCGAAAACTATATACATGTTGGGCACTCTTTATACAAACAGTAATAAATTGTTGAAGTTGAGATTAGCCCGTGTGCTCGTGATACATTCGAAAAAAAATATTTTGTTTAATTACATCAATTTGTTTTTCTAGGACGTATATGGTAAATATTATATGTAACAGCATGTTAATAATCATTATTTAATGTATTTAATGAAGCGAAATAGGATGCGTTCGGAGATTTACGTTGGTAACGCCGTCTTAAACATAATAGATTTTAAACTACCTACCGTTTGTATGAGAAGTGCCCAAGACGCATATACTTTTAGAAACAAGATTAAATAAGCTTTTGAAAATAACAATAATAATTTAAAAATGTTAACGAAATTTAACTAATTTACCTCACTGAATAAAAAAACTTGTTGTGATTTTTACCTTTTCGGCCATACACCCATATTTTTATACAAAAATAACATAAAAAATGAATTTCAGATATCCGTTTTACACGGAAACGATACCAGACAAGTCCTAGTAGACTTAACTGACCAGCAATAAAGAAAGAAAAGAGGTATACTTCGTACTATTCTCTCCGCTCTCCCGCGTCACAGGGGACGAATCTGACTTCGCTCCACATCTGAAAATAATTACCGTGGAACACTCTTTCTCTGGTAGAAACTTCATGCTTGTAACAGTTGTAACCCGATGCGCACAATTATGTTAGAAAACAGCGGACTAACAACTCTACTATAATATTGTGCAACCGTCTCATTAAATAATATGCATTGTTACGACCTCGAATATAAAGGAGCCAAGCTGGAAATCAGCGTTGGTCGTCCAACGGCAAGCATATGCTGAGCTTGGTACCCATGGATTACCATATATATACCAACACATAGATTACCATATATATCACTTTTTTTTCTTTCTTCTGCATGCATACTTAAATTGTTAATAATCTGTTTCAATATTGTGTCAATAAAGCTAATTTGAATTTAATGTTGTCAAAGCTCACAGACACAGTGTAAGTACAGTGTGCGTATGTAACAAAATGCCCTGCTCGTATTTTTAACCAAACGTAACTGTAAGGATAGAATATCGATCAAGTTCTCACGCTCCTAGCTGAGGCATTAGATCGCGGAAGGGCGCGGCCGGCGCAGGGGCGGGGCGGTGTGCTCCGCCCAGCGCGCGGCACGCCCATCGCGCGGCGCTTTCTGTTCGCGCCGCCCACACTCGGCTTTGTTTACCAACAACTGCATTTTCATTTGTTATTTGTTTGTAGCGTAAACCAGATGCGGTCTGCCCCTCATTTTGTGCAAATGCTAAAATGCATAAAAGCTTGAGATATCATATCGTCAAAAAGTACAAAATATTTCTGCACCCAGATCATTTTGTCAGGAAGTTTACAGGACAAAATACTTTGTTGTAAAATTTACAAAATACATTTGACTAAAATATGCTCTGATCAAATTGCTTTCAAATAAAATAAATGTGACTGTTTCAACGAGACCGCTGGTCAGGTGACAAGAGCTTTGTTTCCTTAGAATCTGTTTCACAACTAGGTAGTATTTACGGTTCTGGTGACGGAAACGTTTGAGCAGACTAGCAGCGCGTGTCGAGCTCAATGTTCAACACTAGTGACTCTGCGAGCGGTGATGTACAGACATTAGAGATAATAAGAGGCTCAAAATCGTAAAATAATATACTTCAGCCATTTCCAAATATACTCGCGAGGTCTGTAAGTACAGAATCTGACCTAAAATCCGACTTTACAAAATAATCACACAAATATAATAAACACGAAAGTTGGTAATGTGATTGTATGTACGAGTAGGGTAGGTACTTCGGACACCCAGTCCAGTCTACTTTTTATATTCGAAAATAATGTAATTTTGTAATGTAGTTGACGTTGTACTAATACAGTTTTTAAGACAAAATGTAACAAATTTATAAATTTCAATTTAACCCGGAAATAAAATAGTTTTCCCGTTGGGTTAGCGGGTAACTGCTCACTAAATTTCACGAGAATTGAAAGAAAAATGCGACTTGACCCTTGCGATTAAAGAAATAGTAATATCTACATATAGTCAATTTCAACAGCTGATCAGCCGCTAGCAGGTAACTAACAGAGCGTGGTGAAACTGGAATACCACTTTAATGCAGTGAATGTATTGGCTAAACTTATGTTCTTTGAAATTGTTCCAAACAACGGGCGGTGACATGATCACGACTGGTGTCACTTGACAGCAAATAAGTTTCTGTCAAAAATGACATTTATGCGACAAGCTTCTATAGCCGACTGTACTTTTCTTTAAACATTCATCAATTGCTCAGTCAGTCGGTTCTAAAGACCCCGAGCTCGGTAGGATTGCTTTATCTATTACAATTTTTTTAGGGTCTCCTTTTTCAGCCTAGGTTTACCTAGGTCATGCGACATTTCAGATCAATCGGTTGAATATATCTGCTTCAAAATTGAGTTGCATGCAACATTGCAAGTTAAATAAACGCTTGTAAAATAACGGATTCACGTTGCACGGTTGTATTTTGCTGTTTGTGTATATTTTACGACTAAAGTCTAAAGCTAAATCGTCAATGACCAAGTATTAAACACATTCCCAGGCAACTTTCTTTGTAAGTTGCAAATATAAACATAAAACCTATTGCAAGCTTGTATGTAAGTGCATACATTTGGAAATAATAATTACATAGTTATATAATTACTACAAAATATATAGCCATCTTAAATTGCGCTCTGTTTATTTCTTGGTGAACAAGACTCTATGTCACGTATTAATTATAATCCAGTGCATAAAGGGGTTCTACCTTACAAACGGTCCGGTAGTTTTGAATTTTTGATATGTTGTCTAGGATGGTTAGTGAGTGTTTAAAATGCAAAATGCACTATTCCTCCTCCTCCGCACCTGGCGCTATTTTAAAAAAACCGGCAATTTCTGCAGATTTTTGCGTATAACTACCTTCATTTAGAAGCATTTTATTTAGAAAAGAGCTTAGGCAATGTTGTAGACAATTAAATTTAATAATTTACATTTTAAATTTTGTTTCAAGGACAAATAGTTACGGAGACATGCACATTTAAAAAAAACAAAAAAACGCAATTTCGAGTAATGTATCAAACTTCTGGCTTATATCTTTGTTTACGAGCATTTTAGCTAGAAAAAGCTTGAGCAAGGTCGTAGAGAATTAACTATAATTTACATTTAAAATTTTGTTAGAAACAAAATTACGGGGATACCTATGTAAAAAATAAAGTTACATTTTCCGAAAATGTACCTATGTAAAAATAGACATGTGTTTTATAAGCAATTACATTTCCTACAGGTTTTAATTTGATACTTGTTATCCTAGACTAGTCCGTAACCGAATTACAGCGTTCTAAAGCCAGAATTTTGTCAAATATCCAGAAAATGAGACTTTTTCAGTTTTTCAAATGTGCATATCTCCGTAACTAACCGTCCTTGAGACAAAATTTGAAATGTTAATTATATTAAATTTAATTTTCTACAACATTGCTCAAGCTCTTTTCTAGCTAAAATGCTCTTAAATGAAGATACAAGCCAGAAGTTTGATACATATCTGGAAATTGAATTATTTTACATTTTTAATTGTGCATATCTCCGTAACTATCGGTCCTAGAAACAAAATGTAAAATATAGTAAATTTAACTCTCTAGAACATTGTCTTAGCTTTTCTCTACCTAAAATGTTACTAAACGAAGATATAATCAAAAACCTGAAGAAAGTGCCGGTTTTTTAATTATAGGGGAATTGTGCATTTTAAACACTCACTAACCATTTTAGACAACATATCAAAAATTCAAAACTACCGGACCGTTTGTCTTAGGTCACCCTTAGTACCTACTTCAGTCTGTCTGTATTCACCGAACTATTACCTAGTTACAATATAATTGTAATAGCCTATTTTAGAAATAATGACTTACTGTTGGGTTTCTATCGGCTTTCTGCTCCCAACGGTCTCCTCTTGTGAAATGCCGACAGATTCAGATTCAGACAATTACTTAAAAAATAAACATTTTGATTTTGATTGTTTTACGAAAAGGATGTTACCATGATTTACACAATTTATAAAGTGAAATCGATCCCTACTTCTTGTACATTACAAATACAAAGAAAAAACAGTGAAAATGTTTTATACCTGACCAGGTTTACTAATTATAACAATAAAACATTTATTACGAGTAACTTTTACAGACTTATAATTAACTAGCTGTGCCCCGCGGTGTCACCCGCTCATCCCACGGGAACACTAAATTTATTCGGGATGAAAAGTATCCTATGTCCTTTCCCGGGTCTCAAACTATCTCCTTACCAAATTTCATCTAAGTCGGTTCAGCGGTTTAAGCGTGAAGAGCATGTGAAGAGGTAACAGACAGACAGACACACTTTCGCATTTATAATATTAGTATGGATTAGTATGGATTATATTTTAATGGAACAAGTATAAAAGATAGTTGAATAGAAACAATATCATACAAGACATCTCTTCCACCATTAGCATTAACATAATGAATGGGTGAACAAGTTAGCGGAATTCAAAACAATACAATATTATGAACAAAAACTTAGTTATCTGGTACCCTGATTTAGCAGGAAGCAACCGATAAATACGTAGGTAACACGCGTAGGCGTGTGTGTAAAGCAGTATAATATATATATATATCATTCATCCATTATTATTCATTATATCCATGATCCAGGAACAAATATTCGAGTTCATCACACAAATATTTGCCATGGCTAGGTGCACTACAAACTGCACCAACCGCGTCATCAAAATAAGTTACTATGATTTGGAGCAGCATCTATACGTATATCCAAAATAACTGTAGCATAGTAAATAATAAAATGAACACCAATATTTAGTGCAAATCTAAAAAAATACATAAGTATATTTACTAATACGAACATACATAATTATATTGATGCAAATTATTTCATGCTAATCGTCTGTTCGGGTGATAGAGATAGTTTTAATGGGCTGGACGGTAGTGATATTTTGTGTAGAGTTTGAAGGAACCGAAGGGGTTTGGGATTAAGGAAGGGGGAAGATTATACTCAAACGTCGCATAGGTAACGGGTAGGTATACTCAAAAACAAGGTGACAAAGTATGTAATGTAAACGTCTGCTCTATAATTTATTTAAATCTTTGTTCTCATTTATATTTCATCAGGTACTGACTTATCAAAGAGTTCTAATGCGTGTCCTAATTAGAAAAGGCTTATAAAAACCGAGTTGTTCTATTCTTCAATTTAGAGATATAATACTATTAATTAAATAAACAAATGTGTTACTGTTACGTGCTATTACTACGAGCACTAGTTTCTAGTGACACGATCACTAAGCATACCTACCCACATAGGGACAGACAAACGAAGGTTTTATACGATGTAGTGATGGTTTTTTATTGAACCAGGTCTTCTACCAGGTTACGCGTTTCAGTTTTTCTGATTCTGATGTGAGATGATTTGATCTTTGTGTCAAATAGTTCACATATGCCAGGACGTCACATAGGCATTAGCATAGCATACCTATATCTGTTTGTTTAGTTTTAAACTTAATATATTTTTGTATATACCTACAGGTACACCTTTAAGTGGTTCCTGCACTATTCAACAAAGATGGGAATGTGAATGTAGTTAAACCATTTAGAGAAAATGATTCTTCACAAGCCACAAAATGAAATAAACAAACTAACAACGAATGGGCAACGCTACTGATGTAGCATTAAGATAAGTTTTGTGTTTTAAAACATTTTGATATATTCTGACACCTGATAGACACGTTGACGTTTGGTTAAAAGTAAGCCTGTATGCAGTGGGAGGAGAAAGTCGCGCAGACGCACTGATCTGTACAGTTACTTCCACTAGTGCTGAAGTTGATATCATTTGCATAGGTAAAGTAAAAGGGGTCAACAGCGATTACAAGTATATATATATATATATATATCCAAAGGTTGTCAGGAAGATATCGCTCTTTAGCGATAAGACCGCCTGTTGTTTACCTCTAATTGTAATTTCTTGAATTGTATTTCTCCTGTATATTTTATGAGGTGTGCAATAAAGAGTACTTGTATTTGTATTGCAAACCAATTACATTTAAGTTACATAATTAATACTAATATTGTATTTGTATTTGTATTTGTATATCCTGTCTACAAACTTTAACTCGTCGATAAATAGAGACGATCCTTTCGTTCTATGTTAACGTACAGTCGCCATCAGATATATCGCAGCATATACGGCTTTCATAAATATCTGAACATGAGTCAATAAGAGTCGTGTTCAGATATTTATGAACAACTTATATGCTGCGATATATCTGATGGCGACTGTACCATCTGTTGCTGATGCAAATTTAATCTTTATGACAGTTCATCGAAACTGATGAGTGTCCTGGTATCTGGATAATAGGAGAATGCTATCTGGATAACAATAGCATGCATGCGTCAACAGTAAGTCATAAACATGTTCATTGAGAGATCATAGTTTATTGAAATTGAAATTGTATCGGCTCTACGTTGAAGTGTAATCTTACGAACTGATCTTTACGTAGTTATATGTAAGTGTAACTAATTATACAAAATCTTCCTATAGAAAGTAGGAAGTAGGTATATAAAAAAAAAGCTTGTTTAACTTCTATCGTTAATAATATCAAAATATACAGTTCTAATTGTCTCGGTCTGATGCACTTAAAATATAATAGATAACGTGGTTTCCAGCTTATCACAGAAGCGTTGAATTATTTGTATTTACCCGGGTAAGGGATATTAAGGGCCACGAAGACAACGACCTCTGCACAATAACATAGGAATCGTCCTCAAGTTCCATTTCGCAGAGCAATCGTGTATAGGTTTTGCGATGAGGAGAGTGATCGGCGTGCGCGTCACGTGCTGCGCCGGGCTCGCGGCTGGCCGGCGCGCGGCGCGCAGCCGCAGATAACGCCGCGGACTCAGCGCTAATCGCCGCGGGTCCGGCGGATGCGCCGGCGGAAGCCATCGTGACCAGCACCGATGTGAGATGATACTACACATTATAGCATGTATCACATAGAGAGCAATTTCCGCGTCGGTAGAGATTGCCCGTTTCCTATTGGAAACGCTTTCGCGCCTGGTGACAGTTGGTGCGCGGGCGCACGTCCTCGCGCTCGCGACGGATTCCCACAGACATTTGCATAATGCTGTGAGCTGAATGTCGAATGAACTCGCACCGACATTATTTATCGAATGCCTTTACAAGGACAGGCACTCCACTTATTAGTTATAGTCGTCCAAATTAAATTTTCCGATGTTTAATAGGTTTACTTTTTTGAGCATGCTTGAGAATTTTGTGTCAGCCTTGATTTTTTTGTATTTGAAAATCACTTAGGATGGTGGCAAGTATTATAATTTTATACTTGGGTTTGTAACACTATTACCTAGATTTTGCATCGTTTCGGCTAAACACGTTTTCTAACCAGAATGCCAGAGAAGTTTAGGTGATCAGATTGCTGTTTTTCTGATACATATGTACCTACAGTGAACAGTCAGTGGTCGTATCATGTCACATGAGAGGAAGGAAGGAGCACATACATGTAGTAGGGCCAGCAACACTAGGGCGGCAGTGTGAACCCGGGCGGGCGGCGCTGGGCGGCGTGACGCCGACGCCGGGTGGACGGCGCGGGCGCGGCGCATGGGGCCGACGGCGTCAGCGCGGCGGGCCGGGGCCCCGGCAGCGCCGGCGCGGGCGCATGCCCGGCGCCAGGCCGCGACCGCCCCGCTGCAGGTCGCGGCACGAGACTCTATCACTGCACTCGTAGTCACTGTCGCACTGAGCGGGCGCGTGTGCGCGCATGGGGCCGACGCTCGCGGGATGTGGCGCGTGTGCGCGCCGCGGGGCTTCACTGGGGACTGGCGACCGCGCGCACTCCCCTCCCGCCGGCGGACTCCGGGCCCGAGCCCGAGCCCTCTCCCTCCCGCTGCACTGATTTGATTTATTTTTATTGATGTTGCTCGGGCGCAGCGGGCGGCTCTGCGCGAATTTCAAGATGGAATGCAGATAGAGCTCGAGATCGTTGCTCCAGGTTGCCAGGCTGGAAGTTTTTTAAATAGTGTTAGTGAAAGGATATTCTTTTAATTATGTTTATAATTTCAAATAAGAGGTACCTGATACATTATTTTGGAACAGTCATCACGTATCATAACTTAAAAATCAGTGGCTCTAGTGAAAAGGGGTGTAAGTCAAGTATTACTCAGAAACAAAAGGACTCTATTGTAGGACCTAAGATCCTTTACCCCTAGGTTAAATCTGACTTACCTCTTTTCACCTGGGTCACAAAATAGTTTTAGAAGCTTAGCTGAAAAATAAAAAATCATTTAAATTAGAAAGGGCTGTGCCTCTAAGACATTAAAAATGTGATGGGTTAAATAGGGATGGTAGAAAGCTGAAAAAAAAAATCATTATCTATGATTTGGCCATATTAGCGTTATACGTAACTGAACCCATTGAATGATCTGGGATAGGTTCCACGGTTGTTGTTGGGAACAAATTATGAAAAAGTGCTTAGCTATTAATATACCTAAGCCTGTTTTCGTAATTGATTTCCATAGGATGATGATGATGATGCATTCAACCACTAAGGTGCTATTTTGAGGTTTTGGGTCTCTAGTGTAAACTTCTCTGTAATGCAAAATCCACCTCGAACGAATACGCGCGATCGAGATAATTTTGTACTTATATTATACTTACTTACTTGAGGCTCAGGCCTCCAATAAACACTTTATATCTACGCTTTCAGCACGCGCCTGAACCTGTTGCATATATGTTACACGTAGGGGTTGTTTTATCTACATTCAACGTTTTCGGGTTCGCAAGAACCGATCTAAATTCGAGAGACCGGGATCATGAGAAAGAAGGAGATTATTCGCGGCAAATCAGTTGATCGGCGTAAATGCAATTACACAGTGAGCGGTCGGTGCATGTTGCGGTGATGCGGTGGAGTCTGCGGCGGCGGCGGCGCGGCCCACGCCGACACCCGACATTGCGCGCAGACAACTGTCTGACCGCGACTATAGCGATGCATCGATCACCATTTAAGGAACCGATCAAAGTTAAAAGAGAGCTATTCTGACGAAGCGTGTTGCGGATATTATTTGAAATATGGACGTCAAAAAGTTAAATAGATCAACAATGATAATCTCATTTAGAAAAAAAACCATACTGCTATGCTGGCCTAAGTAAATAAATCTGCAGCACACAAATTGTCAATCAGGTCATAATCTGTGGTAACCGTTGGATGACGTCAACGCACGGTTAAAAATCATTGTGAAGGGGATTCTATAGGGGACTTCTTTCAAATGGTATGACGCTGACGTGTAAGTTAAGTACGTGCGACGTAGCTTGGTTTGCTTCAGATCGACCGCCAGTTACCGTAAATTATATAGGTACCTATTTACGCTTCGCACTTTAAATCGTGTGTAATAAATTAGTATTGATCAGTTCCTGCTTTAAATTATTATGTTTTGGGATTTAAGGACAATGTATGGAAATTCCATAATGGAATCATTGAGTATATAATACCCTATTAATGCTCCTTAGACTTCAAACCAGTAGGTAGCGAGGTATGAATTCCTTTGAAAATTGATAATCCTTAAGATCATAAATCCGTCAACTCTAAGTAAAGTACTATTTATGAGGTACAATATTATGAACATATCATAAAATTGTACCTATTACATTTAATTTAATTAATATTGTCTGTGGGGCAATATTATTTTTGCAATAGCGCATTGAAACAAGGCCAGACGTTTCGGAGATCTACATACGATACGACTCGCTCTCATGTTGACCGATTAAGTTCAATGCTAATTATAATTAATTGAAACTTGTCTAATGGAGTCCGGTTTGTGGGACTCGGCAAATCTCAGTCCATTTAGTTTTTAAATCGTTCTCTTATATGGGATAATTAATTATGCAGATAATTAGTAGCCCGGGCCGAGACGGCTGAGACGGCGCTGCCGCGGCCGCGGACGCTGAAGCACCATTTGCATAATTATACCTATTAGCCAAATTAAGATAAATATTTAAAACACTATATTGTGGAGACAATAAAATCAACTATTTTGTTGAGTCTCCCGTCTAAGAGCATTTCTTTCGTTATTGAATAGAGTTTTTATACACACTTAATAAATAATAATAATTAACAACAAAAATACCAAAAACTATATAAATATAATGATCTCAGTTACTTCCCTCCTCGTGGGTATCTCAACAAATAATATATGAATAAATTTGGATTTACTGGTCATAGTTACGTGGTATATTTCGCCGGTCCTTAGTAAAAAAGTCGGATCTACAAAATTGCCATTTTCGTTTTATTGCGTTAATGCTTATTAAATACATTAATCTTTAATCGTACATTTACAGAATTTTCAAAATTTCATTATTTTCACGAATAATCAATGTCAAAAATGTCGCATCTTATACAGTGTCCATTTAATATTGTCAGATGTGGTACTTCCGACTATGTTAACCGGGGTTAGCTGAAAAGTTTTGTGTAGTATGTGGCACTTCCGACATTACTATTCAGAATTTTAAGGGTACCTTATGTCGTATGTACCACTTACGACATTTTATTACGGAATATAAATTGTATCTTATGTCGTATGTGACACATCCGATGTTTTTTGCCGGAAAATATATTCCAACTTTGGTCGCATGTAACATATCCGACATTTTTTCACAGAAAATAAATTGCAGTGTATGTCGTAGCTATCACTATATCTTTGGATGCTTTAAATTTTGTCTTATTGTTTGAATGTTGCAATCAACAGTTTGAATGAAATTGGATATTTAGTGAACATATTGATGGTTTCGAACGATAAATAATAATTGGGAGATGTTTATGGTGAATGTGGCAACTTCAACCAAGCTCCTAATAAAAAAATAAATCCGTCTGACTTCTGGTTCTTCTGAAGGAAAATAACCAGAATAAGAACATAATGAGATAACGATTACTCGTGGCAATGCCGAGAACATTTCAGAATGTGTGTACCTAATTAAATATACAGTTAAATAATAAGTAACGGCTCATGACTTCTTCTTTAGTCGACTACATATTCCTGAGAATCGTGATCACTAGATTTCATATCCCTTGTCACTTTTCTCTATTGGTCTCAATTGATGGTCGCCCTCACCGCTTGATAATTCTCTTACTTTAGGTCAGTTTATCTAAGTCAGTAGGAATCTAAGCTCTTTAACCCACGGTGAGAGTGGAACTAATCTTTCGAAAGAACCAGAAATATCCTTAATGGTGCCTTCGAACTCATAAATTAAAAGAGGCGATAAGTATGTTTCTGCATTCCCTTGACGATGCCACTCATTACCAAAGGTTCAACAATAGACCTCAGTCTCATCTTCAGGGAGGTTTATATGACCCTTCTTATAAATTACAGACCCATCTCGCTTATGAATCATGACTATAACCTGTGTAGTCGACACTCTTATCACGAACCGTCTCGCACGCAGGTTTGACGACTTTCAGCCCCCCAACGCTGGTTAACGCTAACCCTAGGTACCGTAAACCACGTCCATATGTATACTATATGTACTTCCATTTCTTTGTACTATGAGAAGGCTCTCGATTCGACTACGACTTAGTTAGACGGTGCTGCGGTCTCTCAAGTAGTACTAATATCTCCAAAAAATTTCACAGCTGCATAGAAAGATTAATTCAAATTTTTGTTTTGGACGGACTAGTATCAATATCAAAAGCAAAGATGTCAGCCACCTTCTCTCTTCTGATGATATCGTCGTAGTAAATGACTAGTCATTGCTGAGGCTCTTAAAGATCTTGGAAAAATGCTCAAAGACTTCAGTCGTCTCCCAATAAGTGTACTTATCTTAAAATGAACATTAAAAGTCAAAAATTGTTAATATTTTTTTTATATCAAACTAACAATTAAAAAACAATATTTATAAATTTTATTATACTGGGTAAAACTGCGGATTTTTATACCACTAAAATGTCGTATCTCACCACAAAACACTGTGTACAATCCGAATATAATTGTTGTAAGTGACACTTGCGACATAAATAATAATGCAATATCCGATTATAAAAGTCGTTAGTGCCACATCCGACTAATTACTGCGAACCATATCATGCAAAAAAGTCGTATGTGGCAGTTACGGCAGGATATCGGATGACAATTTCCAGGAAAAAAGGTAGCATGTCTTATTTCTGGCATTTCTAATAAATAATTTATAGTTTTGTTTACACATACTCTAAAAGTACTTAATAATAGTAACTTTGGCTAAATTTCGTAACAATAGGACTTAAATTGACAATTTTATACACAAAAACGTCTTTAAAAAAGTTTAACTGCCTCTCCTGGAAAGTAGTCATTTTGCAGATCCGACTTTTTTACTAGGGACCGGCGTTATGTAGTGTACGCAAATTTGCATTAGAAGACCGTAGAAAGACCGCTCTTTTTATGAATGTTACGCTATTTAGACTAGTGCCACCTATTTTTTTTATTTTTATTTTTTTTCTTAACTTCTTCCGCCACAATACTTATATCATAATCTAAAACCATACTATTGTATATTACTAACATCACTATCTAAATTCATACTGTTCTATACTAACATTGCATTAGCCTGTAAGTTCTCATGTAAGTGACAATTGTTTTAATGAGAGTAAAGTTCTTTAAACCGAAACATTTATGTAATGACGTTTTGATGTATTTTAACCCAAGTTTTAGACTTCGTCTTCACTAAGCCTAATAGTTCAATAAAAATAGCTGAAAATTTGTCAAAATTAAAGGACAACTTTTATCTATCAGGATAATTATGTAGGTTATAGAGCAAAGTTTATATTTTATTTAGTCTCCCCCCCGCGACCTCGAATGTGTCCCGGAGCTCGGTATTTTCCATTTTAAAACAAAACCGTGAACGCGAAATAATCCTGTATAAATTCACTTTAAACTGTTTACCTATACATACAAAAGCGATATCACTTACCTATAGAATTAGCGCAATCTGTTACCAAATACTAACGTTTTTAATAATTAATCTTTTTTTAGTATATCCTGATAGATAAAAGTTGTCCTTTAATTTTGCCAAATTTTCCATACATTTGAATCTAATTATCTTTAACTATAAGTAGGGTCAAGGTAGAAAAAGTCAGAGTCAGCGCGGGGGTTCCGCACGGAGCGTCGCGGCGCGCCCGTCCTGCCTCTCGCATCAAGCAGCATTTCCTGCCAATGATATTACTTTATTTCCTGTAGCAAAGGTCACAGCGTGATTCCCTCGGGCGGTCGTGAGCGGGCGCGGGATGGCGGGGGTGCGCGGGTGGCAGGGATGGTCTGCGCACGCGGTGCCCCACAGCCCGCGGCCGCTCGGTGCACCTGCGCCCGCGCCGGCATCGGGAGCCGCGCGCCGCGCGCCGCCCTGCGGCAAGGTCCTGAGCCTTCCGCCAACTACATACAACTATTGTCTTATTGCTTACTTCATTCATTTGAAAACATTCGTAATTAGGTATTATATTGTAATAATACTTTATTGCACACAAAAAAACAGAATACGAATTAAAATAATGAAATATAAATTAGTAGGTTATGCTTTTGGGTGTCCACAATCCTTTTTAACTATTTGAACGGTTACGGGTAAAACTGGCTAAGTATTTTTTTCTTGAAATAGTTACCCTATTCTACGGCTACAAAATTAGCCAGTTCAGCATACTATGGCTATCTAAAGCAGGGTCTCTTTCGCTTATCCTGACTTTTCTTAATATATATTTACGTATTTTATTTTATTTTATTCCGTTCTATTTCACACCTTTAATTATCTGAACTATAAAATTTTTCAAATTTCACTTAGTTTGTGGTTACGCTTAAACTCTAAAATGGTTTTTCGTTCCTTATCCGAAGGGTGGCTTGTTACTATTAATTACGAAGCCTCCGCTGTCTGTCCGTCAGGCACAGGGCTCTATCTTTCTCACCATAATAGTTACACACTTGAAATATTCGCATAATGTGTAATTAGTATGGCGCCTATAACAACAAATAGTAAAAAAAAGTAAAAACATTAAGGGGCTCCCCGCTCTCAATGACCTTCGATCTGTTGCGATAGATTTTCCCATATTATAAATAGCTAATCATAATAACATAGTTTTTCCACAACAAAATACCGTATCAAGTACCTTTCACATGTCACTGACTTTGAGATACAGGCCGTCAAAGTTTACGATTTTTTCGGGGAAAAAGTTGTGGAAACGGTTTTTTGCGTTTTTCTCGAAAAGTATTGAGAAAAATAGAAAAAGCTTCACAACAAATTTTGTGGAATATGGTTTAGAACAATAAAATGTAAGATATTTTCTACATATACAGCGGGGATAAAAGTAGAAACGTGATTAGTGTATTTTTGGTCCTTCACCGAATATTTTTTTATAAAATACACAGTCGTTAAATCAAAATTCGGGTCACTACAAAGTGTTAAGCATAGACCATACTATAATATATATTAAATAGGACATTATAACTCTATAATCCACAAACTAGATACGATGTAAAAATCATCAAATTGGCTGATTTCTGTAGGGAGCCCCTTAAAGAGGGCTATCAATGGCGTAGCGTCAAAGATCTTCCAGGGTAAGCCGGAGGAGAATTGGCTAACTTAATTATTCTCTATGAACAATAGAGGAAAGTACAAAGTCGCTTTAAAATGAGCTGAAGGGAGTCCGGTTCTATGTATCTATACAACAAACTTGTGTTTTAGGGCTTTCTACGTTTTTCTTAACGGTTAAATGATTAAAGGTAGACACTTGAAATTTGCACGATGGAATGGAACCCTTCATGCTTGACTCTGATTCGCAGTTGGCCAGGTATTTAGGTTGACTAACAACAAACAACATTCGGTGTCAGTCAAAGGTACAAGTTTCTGTGAGTGTCTCCTATTCCTATACTAAATTGTTTTAACATTATTTTACTTTATCGGTTTTACTTATTTCAGGCAAATATCACGATCATTGGTTGCTAATAAGTCGGCTACTTTTATTCCCGCTTGATAGTACCTCTCTCTACTATTGTACATCATACGCGAAAACTTTATGTACCAAGCATTAGGTACTTAATGCCAATTTACTATACAGTCACGACAAATACCTAATGTGCCAAACGGTTCCGCTATGTAGTGAGGAGTTGTGATCGGGTTACCCTCATCTGGCAGAATAATATAGGTCAGAAATACACTTCGCATAATACGTTTCGCAGAAACAATTTCGGTCGAATGGTAAGATGGCATAAAGGTATAGTTTGGCATTACTACTACCTCGCATACGACACATTTTGCAGCACATTGTTTTGTAGAATATCTCTTTGGCCGATTTTGGTTTAGCATAATTTTATGTACCATAATAATCCTATAGCGTACTATTACAATAGCATAATTATTTTCTACTAGCAGAAAAGTGCGTTAAGTAAACTTTACGTAGTAGAATGTAAGTACCGTTAGGTACGACGACGAGCGGTTCGAGGAGCAGTGAAGGCTGATTTAGACGATGCCAATTTTGAGACGCCTAAATTACGGCGCCAGTGATTACCGCACAGCACACCTCCGACCGTTTAGACAATGACTATGTTCAGCCGCCTAAATCTCGCCGCCAGCACAGAATAAAGACACTACAGAAGCCGCACTCTTTTGTTATTTGCCGCTTTTGCAAAGGAATTAGCCTACTCGTATCCGATTGGCTATTTTTAGTGACGTGCGACGCTGTTGCTTGTAGCTTCTGTGGGGCGTGCCATACTCCTAGGGTTGTCTACACCAACAAAAGGGAAACTGCTTCTCGGTATTTGTACTTGATTTACAAGCTACTTCAATTAATACGCCCAAAATAAGACAGACTTGGCGCGATCTTCATGATGATGGGATCCAATAGTGCCTACTGGATTTTTGGATTGGTTTAACGTAAACATTGTGCGGTGTTCGCTGTGTCTACTAGATCTCACAACTGGTTCAACGCAGACATGTGCAGTTTTCGCATTCAGATTCACTTGAGTTTGACTTGAGTTTGAGAGACAGCAGAAAGAGCCCAGTATCATTAAAACGACCTAATTATTTTGTGCCAATAAGTTCCGTAAACTGGAGTCATTTTGATTGTTGGGTCACATTCATAAAAACTTCGAAAGCATTTATTGTAAGTTTATAAAATAGACTATTACTAATCAATGCAGAAATCATAGTAAGTAGACAAATAGCAGTGGGCAGGGCACATTGCTCATAGAACCGATGACCGTTGGGGCAGAAAGGTTCTTGAGTGGCAACCACGCACCGGACGACGCAGGGTGGGAAGGCCCCCAACAAGGTGGACCGACGACTAAGTTAGGATCGCGGATAGAAATCGGATGAGGGTAGCGCAAGACCGATCCGTGGAGGACTTTAGGAGAGGCCTTTGTCCAGCAGTGAACGTCTATCGGCTGATATAATGATGATGAGACAAATATTGCTCGCCGAGGACTCTGCCTGCCGAGAATTTCCCCGGGAGCTACATCATGCGGTTCTTAAGGAGGAGAGTAAATAGGTTCTTAAAGGTTGGAAACGCGTGTGATGCTTCTGGCATCGCAATCGTTCTTAGGCGGCAGTAACTGCTTAACATCAGATGGGCCGTATGCTTGTTTGCCTAGTATTACGACAAAGGGTCAATAACATCAGGTCAATTTTATGATACTGGGCTGTAAATGTTCATTAAAGTAAGTAGAAAAACGAAAACCACACTTTTCGACGTTGAATCAGTAACGAGATCCAGTACCTACGCACTTCCATGATCCATCATCAGGTCAATTTTATGATAATGAGTCAAATGTTTACTGAGGTAAATCGAAATTTGAAAACCGCACATGTCTGCGTTGAAGTAATCTTGAGATCCTGTGGATATTTCCAGGGTCCATCATCAGATCAATTTTATGACACGGGGTCTAAATGTTCATTGAGGTTAATCGAAATGTGAAAACCGCACATGTCTGCGTTGAAGTAATTATGAGATCCAGTGGATATTTCCAGGGTCCATCATTAGGTCAATTTTATGATACTGGCTCTAAATGATCATTGAGGTGAGTAGAAAAACTAAAATCACACATTAAACCAATCCTGAGACCTAGTAGGCAAGTGTCCCATCTTCAGATCCTGACTTAATGCCAATGGGTAAACAGTAGTTGTATATACTCTTATTAAAAAAATAAAATAAATCTGTTTTTATTTTACGGAGATAGTCGGTGAACATAAGTACATAAATATTCAACACCGACGAACTTTGAATCTCTTCCTTTTTAAAGTTGGTTAAAATAATAAAAAATCATTAAAACATATAAATAATAAAAATATATTTGATGTGTTGACTTTGCTTGGAACGGGCCTACCCTAGCCGAATAAAGGCGGAGCGATGGGCGGGCCGGGTCACAATTGTGACCCGAATTTTGTAGGTATAATTTTTGACATGCGGCGCGGAGTGAAACCCCCTTGCCGCCAGTCGTGTTTACACAGTGCTTTTTTTCAGTACCAGTCATTAGTGGCAGCGAGAGACGCGGAGGGGGGGTCACTGGCGCCAAAAAATAGGCTCGTGTTCTATTCCGCGATTTCCGCGCCAGCGCTGGCATGCGGCGAAAAAATGGCGCGGAAAGTGTTTATACGGTGCCTTTTCGAGCCGCCGTAATTTAGGCGTCTCAAAATTGGCATCGTCTAAATCAGCCTTTTGGTATCTTGCCGCCGCGGGGTATCTGCCACTAAATTTTTAATTGATAATTTATTTGTAATAAACTTACATTGTTAGGTTGAACTGAGACCCTAACGAGCGAGCAAGCCGCGCGGCATTGGCCGGCTATCATACCACTCCATGGACCAAATGTGTAATCACAACAATTTGTAATGCATAAATTAGGTACTGATTGCACCTTAGGGCAGGTCCGACTTGGATTAGGTTAGGTACGACGACGAGCGAAGCGAGGAGGAGTGTTAGGTTGAACTGAGACCCTAACGAGCGAGCGAGCCGCGCGGCATCGGCCGGCTACCATACCCACTCCATAGACAAAATGTGTAATCACAACAATTTGTAATGCATAAAGTAGGTACTGATTGCACCTTAGGGCAGGTCCGACTTGGATTAGGTTAGGTACGACGACGAGCGAAGCGAGGAGGAGTGTTAGGTTGAACTGAGACCCTAACGAGCGAGCGAGCCGCGCGGCATCGGCCGGCTACCATACCCACTCCATAGACAAAATGTGTAATCACAACAATTTGTAATGCATAAAGTAGGTACTGATTGCACCTTAGGGCAGGTCTGACTTGGATTAGGTTAGGTATTCCGCATATTTCCTGTACAACAAGATAAGACAATGAAGTCTATCTTGGAATCAAATGGTTTTCGGCTTGACAACTTTATGCCGCCTAAAATATAATGCAAAAAAAATATCTGCAGAAGTACTATTCGTTTAGACGACTGTTTTGCTCATCAACATTATGCCAATATAAGATTCGGTATTATTAAAATCTGCGAAATGATTTATGCCAAAGCATACTCTGCGTAAGATGTTTCTGCCAAACGCTACTTCTGCCAAGTATCGTAATGCAAAACAAATATATGTCAAAAAAGTTTCTACAAGATAATAGCTAGTGAACCGTTGTGATCCAACAACACTCAATTTCAAAAAGGTAATTTAATATATTGTGAATAAAACAAGCTCTTGGCTTCGTTAACTTACAGTTTAATTTTGTTTCTCAATATACTTCACTTCCCGACCTGAGATTTCGTCTGATACACATAATTTATTCATATTTTTTTAAATAATAATTAAGGGACAATCTTACACTAGCCCAAACGCACAACAACACAACTTACAACTAACCCCAAACTAAGCAAACAAAACAAATTTAAATTGACCTGCCGTGCCGGGGTGCGTTCTACATAATATACAACTTTCGCTGAAACACATATAATAGTAGAGTTGTCAATCCACTGTTTTCTAACATAATTGTGCGCATCGGGTTACAAGCATGGTTTTTTTTTTAATAAGTTTCGAAAAATATATGCATGTTGGGCACTTCTTATACAAAGAGTAGCATAAAATACATGTTTACGTCAGCGTAACCAACGTCAATGTCCGAACGCATCCTATTTTGCCTCATTAAATACATTAAATAATTATTATTAACACGCTTATACATATAACATTTACCATATACGTCCAAGAAAACAAATTGATGTACTTAATTTAAAAAAAAAAAACTTTTTTGCATAATGTATCACGACTATCAGGAGCACACGGGCTAAGCTCAACATCAACACATACTTCAACAGCTACTGTTTGTATGACAAGTGCCTAACATGTATTATATTTTTAGAAACAAGTTTTTTTTTTTATTTTGCTATATTTTTTTAATATATAACTAATTTAGCTCCCCAAATAAAAAAAAAACTTGTTCTGATTTTTACCTTTTCGGCAATACACCCATATTAATTGTATATGGTGCTATGCATAAATAACATAAATATGAATTCCTGATATCTGAAATACACGAAAACCATGCCACACAAGCCCTAGTAGCGTTAACTGATCAGTAATAAAAAAATAAAAAGAGGACTCCTTTGTCCCATTCATCGAATCCCGCTTTTCCGCCACACAGGGGACGAATCTGACTTCCCTCTACATCTGAAAATAATGTCCGCAAAACAGTCTATCTGTGGTAGAAATCTCGTGGTGGTATGCCGATAATCACAATTTCGCGACTTAGGAAAATGTAATAGAGCACGCAGGCTAAGCTTATCATCAGTATCAGTATCAGATGTGCCCAATATGTATATATTTTAAGAAACTAGATTAAATTTGCTATTTAGAGGTATTTATTTTCATTGTAAATAATTATTTAGGAAATATATCTAATTTACCGCTCTGAATAAAAGAAACCGGTTGTGATTTTTACCTTTTTGGCAATATACCTAAATTTTTATATCGAACTATACATGAAAACGATACCACACAAGCCCTAATAGCCTTAGCTTATCAGTAATAAAAAAAAGAAAACGAGCACTACTTGGTCCTATTCACTCCGCTCTCCTGCCACGCAGGGGATGAATCTGATTTCCTTCTACATCTGATAATACCTAATCACCACGTAACACTCTATCCGTGGTAGATATCTCATGCTTGTATCCGGTGCGCACAATTTCACGGCTTAGCACCTCTCCTAAAATAGCGTAAGCGTAGCGTAGCGAGGAATCAAACGTTTGGCGAAAATAGTTAAACAAAACAATAAGATTTGTTTGGTTTCTACTGGAAACTACAAGGTACATACCCTGTTTTAAGTTTTCTTATCCGATGCGCTTTTGTGAATGTGTCCGGTGTCCAGTGGAATGGTTCGGAAGCGGACGACGAATTATTCTATACTCGTTACAGACGCACGTCAGTGCCGCGCCAGGATCACCCACGAGCTCAATAACACGATAAGCTATGAATATGTCATGCTCAATACGAGTGATTGTTTTCAATCAATCAATAATATATCAATATGTATTTATAATGGATTTGTTCCAATCAGCGCGAACGTATCGCGCATGATGGATGACTCTACGACGACGACGCATTGTCCGGAGACGCCTGCCCGTTGTTCTCGTAGTGGGTACCCTGCTTGCATTGTACAGATTGAATAAGGCACAGCGTCGAGCGCGGGTGCGCGGGGTGGGCCGAGGCGCGAAACAATAGCGCATCAGCTTTATGACACCCCGCGGTAAACTCGATTACATATTCATGTGGAACAAAATCATTTAGCAAGTGCAGCGGCCGCGGGCGGAGGGCGAGCTCCCGCGGACCGGTTTAATGAGCCCCCCTCCCCTCCGCGTCGCCCCGGGAGGGGGCCCAGGGCTGCGCCGGCGGCGCGCCGTGACCTGTTTATTTTTAGCCAACTGGTTGCTCCGAACCTTCAGAACCCATTTCTCCCGGCCTGCGAGTTTGCCTGCGAATGTACTCCCGCGACCAGTAAACTTTCCTCCGCGTATGGATTTCATACTACGCTTGAATAACGACGCTAATAACATCGGCCGCTGTAAATATAAAGTATGAAAGCTTTTACAATAACACTTAGGACTACATTCCCAAAGTGTGTGTTAATGTTAAAGCGACTAAAGCCAAAGAAAGACTGGCCAAAGCGAATCAAATCACTTTAAGGGGTCCTTAAACCTATTGCGACATTGCAGTGTAGCACGATGCTGCGTCGCATTGTGTAAACCGATATTTAAAAACGCGCTATCGAAACATTTTTTTTAATAATTTTAGTGAGAGTACCATGGTACCATACGAACCATCTGATGGAGAGTAATTTACCGAATACAGTCGCATCGCTCGATTTGTTATCGCTGATTCGTCGTTTTTTCATGCAACATGCGACATAATAGGTGAATCTCACATCAATGGAGCGGTGGTAGCCTTGTGGCTAGGGCATGTGTCTTTCAATCCGGAGGTCGCGGGTTCGAACCCGGCCCGTACCAATAAGTTTTTTGGAACTTATGTACGGAATGTCATTTGATATTTACCACTCGCTTTTCAGTGAAGGAAAACATCGTGAGGAAACCACCTAAGCCCAATAAGGCCTAGTTTCCCCTCTGGGTTGGAAGGTCAGATGGCAGTCGCTTGCGTAAAAACTAGTGCCTACGCCACATCTTGGGATTTTAGGTAGCCGACCCCGATTGAGAATTCATTCTCTACAAAGATATGGGACAAAGGCTAGGAGGATGATGGAGGATGGATGACAGTATAGGTACATCAAAACATTTACATGAAAAACTACAAACAATCATTTTCACAACTAGCAGTAGGTAGGTACACATTTAAAACCTCTCAAGATGTACATGAATTTAGGAAGGCCAGAACCTTCCGATAAAATATCCCGGGACTATCGGCGAATAAGTCAATATCCCCAGCGTCCACTGTAATGCGGTTCGAAACCGCGGTCGCTCGGGATGTGGGAGATATTACTGATCGCATATGGATTGTATTTAATAAAACCAGGCATGCTATATGACGGGTAGGTACAAGAATTTTGTTTCAATTAAATCTATTTGTAATCTGTTAGAATAAATTAAATATGTGTAAATACTGGTAAATACTAGTAGATTTATATAACATGTAAAAATTGAACAATACATCAAAGAAAACAACGCGTGCGATTTTGACTCGCACAACGAGGGTTCCGTACAAATACTTATCCCTCCATCAATCTACTTACTTATCCCACATCTTAAATGGCCGGATTAAGTTAAGTTTGCACTTGGTATGTACGGTGCCGGATACAAATGAGGTGCCAAGTTAACGCAACCGATCACGTTTGTTGTATGAGAGCCCCCTTAAATATTTATTTTATTCTGTTACCACGTACGCGAGGAATACCTAGTTTTAACTCACTTTAATGATTTGCGAGGATTATGAGTAACCTACCAGGAAATATTTAAACTGACGTTATGAAACTAATTGATTAGTTATCTAAAATGGTATTGAGACAAGCGGGTGGCGACGCAGCGCTAAGCCGGCGGCTGACAGTAATGCCTAGTCTAGACTAGTCTTAGTCTAATCCTTTATTGGAACCGCGGCCTCGGCTCATTCCACTCGACGCGACGTCAAAAACAAATTATGCAGGCTTAATTAGTTTCTTAATCTCGTTTAATGTAGCGTGGGAAAGGTCGACGTGGTCGTGAAGCCGCTCGCTGGAAAATGCGATCCGACGTGACGCGTGTCGCGACAGGACAGCGGGTGCAGGACTCCGCGCGTATCACAACACGACACAAAGCTCGGCGGAGATTACCTCCGGGCGGCAGACCCGCGGGCCGCGCCGCGCTGTCAACAGTGTCAACGCGGGGATCATCCGCGGCGCGGGGACAGGGCGGCGGCGCGGGAGGCGGGGAGAGGCTCAAATTAACTCTAAAGTTTGTTGTTAGAAACTGGTCGTTAGAAAAACGAGAACCCGGCCAGGTGCGGCAAACAGTCCGCCCGCCGCGTCCCGGCCCGCGGCCCCGGCCGGACTGTTTACTCGCCACACGTCAAATATTATTGGATGATGATACGCAATTTACGCGTGTCGCGGCCATTACCGCGCGGCCTCGCCGCCGGCGAACGACCGGTGAGACTCGTGAGAAACTCATTAAAATATGCAGTCGGTAGGTTGTCAAGTCAACACACGTGATAGCCCTGGGTCAGGTGGAGCTATTGGATTGATCGACGCCGGAGCCTAGACGGCGAGGCGCGTGCGCACCCCCGGCCCACGCGTGTGCCGCGGCGCCTCTAGCGTGGCACCCACTCGCCGCGGTGTCGTTCGGGGTATAATTGCTACAATTAATATTCAAATGCCACGGCCTGTAAAGCACCTTTTGATGATGAAAATATAGCACACTTTACGAGGTATGGTAGAATGAATCGACCGCAAACCGTAATGACATGTTTATGGAAATTTAAATGTCGACGTCTTAGTGGCGAGGCGGGGCGGGGCGGGGCGGGCCGGGCAGCGCTCGTTGTCTACGGTGATGCGACTCATAAACTGCATACCGGGATTATTTCCATTAGCATAGCATATGTACGTCGTGATTATAAGATCCCCTTTCGGCTAGTAACTAATTAAGTCATAATAATCTCTAATAATCAATGTACTAGTACGGGAACGGGAAGTCGCTAACAGCATTCATGATAATGCGAATTGCGAGGCGTTTGTCGGGGGGACATCACACGAGGATGGGGGAGGGGGTGCTTCCTGCGGGAGCGGTCCTGCGCCCGCGACGCGGGATGAATGCGGCTGCGCGCAAGAAACTGGCCGGAATGAACTGTAACAAACACTGTTGCAATGCGAAGCACGACGTCCGCAGCTCATGAGCTCAGCCCTCCAGCATGCTCGCGCGACCGTGCGAGGGGTCGGCAATGATCGGTGCTGTCTGTTTCAAATGTTATTAGGTAATTCACTTGTATCCCTAGTATCATAAAGTTCCACATAAAAACGTAAAATAATTCACAGATATAAGTGTTAGTATGTTTTTAGGGTTCTATAGTCAACTAGGAACCCGTATAGTTTCGCCATCCATGTCCGTCTGTCCGTCTGTCTGTCCGTCCGCGGCTTCCGTCCGCGGCTTAACTCCGTGATCATTAGTACTAGAAAGCTGAAATTTGGTATGAGTATGTATATTATACACCGTGGGCGTTAATAACCCGAAAGATTTAAACCACGTATTTTACGACGAACAGCGAATGCCGTGACTTGTGTTCTATGACAAGTAGTGTCAAGCTATCGCTGTTTCACTTTTGACGGGTTCAAATTTGAACATTGGCATAATGACATGAATTAGGGTGTGTTAGACTGGAGATTTCTTAACTTTTGATGTGTTTTAAATAATTAATATCTCCTTAATTATGAGTTTTTGGACTATATGTTACATAAGTTTATATACTCTAATTAGGCTCTAGTATCGTTAGCTTAAATCTTTCGGGTTATTAACGGTCACGGTGTATATCACGCCGAAAACACGGTAAAATAAAAACTAAAAGAAAACTTATTTTCGGGTAGGTACCTCTCGTACACCTAAAGTGGAGGTGAATTTTTTTTTCGTCCCGACACTAGTATGTGGGATGTCGTTGAATAGGTCTTTTAAAACTAATAGGGGTCCAAACATTATTTATTGATAAAGTCAGCAGTTTTGTAAATATTCGCTCCGGAAATCCAAAAAATAGCGTTCCTGCCCCTCTAACTTTTCAACCACGGATCAAAAAATTATGAAAACATTCATGACAATGAGACCTTATATGTACTTTCAATAAAAACTATATTCAATAAAATCGGTCGAGCCGTTTTTGAGTTATCGCAAAATTTCATAATTTTCTTAAATATGACGTAAGTGCCTCGCGGTCTCCTTAAACTTCGAACGTTACACATATTAATTAAGTGCCATACTACATTAAAACATTCCGCTCAATCTGGCGCGTATAATCCAGAACTTCCAGAAGGTTAGTGATTATAGTTACTTTGGCGTTTACGACCTTTTTATAGAGCTTGAAATCTTTCTCGTAATTTAAACCATCTCCCGTCTATTGTGAACGATGGGCAACTACGGAACCCTACACTGAGCGTGGCCCGACTCGCTCTTGGCCAGTTTTTTTATATTGTACTGGTTGCACCAGTTGCACCATGTGCCTACAATCTACCATATGCAAAACATTTCGCAGGTAAGTACGTGAATACAATAGTGTTCTATCACACTAATATTATTAAGGCGAAAGTTTGTGAGTGTGTTTGTGTGTATGTTTGTTACTTTTTCACGCTCAAACAGCTAGACCAATTTTGATAAAATTTGGTATGATGGTAGCTCATACCCTAGGTTAACACATAGGCTACTTTATATCCCGAAAAAGTGTTCCGTAAGGAAAATAAACCCGCTCATATCTTAACTTATTTGAGACTTGATACTTTAATAGGAGATCTGTTTTAATGGTGATATGTTCTGGAGACCTTAATACTTAATGTTAAAGCTGTGATCTGCGCTGTGATACAAGCTCACACACTTTTTGCCTCGGGCCGGAGGGCCGGGGGGCAGGGACCACAAGAACCCGCGTTCCGCGATCCATCTATTACCCCGGCATTTTGTAATAAGCGCTATTGCTTCAATAATACTGCAGCGTTTTTGTGAGTATCGCAGAGTTATTGGCTAGCAAGGTCCTACAATGGGCGGTTTTTCCTGGATAACCGGCCACTTCCGGCGAGCGGGCGACGACGGGCGCTGTCGTTGACCTGCCCAGTGCTTGACGACGCTTTACCAGCTGGCCTTTCATCAGACTCAATCTTGGATATCCATCGCCACTTAGCGCACAACTGCCCTCCTAGCACAACTATGCTACGCGACTAAGTACTGCATATAAAGAGATAGTCATTATTTATCGCGCGTCACATTTGTGTTAGAGGTGCGGTTGTTCTTCTAAATTATATTTAAAGCGGCATGGGCCAACACTGTCGAAAGAGACTTATAAAACTTACTCGAAGTCAAACTTACTTACCTACGTCAGGAGTCCCTCGTTCGATTTGATGATCACTGCTTATGAAGTAAGTTTCGGTTTCCTAAGAGTGAAGCCAGACGAGCGTAATTTGAGTCGCGTCATTTCGGTCGCGCCGTACTTCGTGCGACGTGATCACGTGACATGATGTATGGCGCGACCAAATTCACGCGTCTGGCTTCACCATAAACCTTGGCAAGCCAAAAAGGCTCCAATAAACTCGCTCGCTCGTTACTTAAGTGTATGTATCATGTGCAACAACTATATGTGAGTTCCTGTAATTGGCTCCATGATTCTATTTAAGCTTCTATGTGCAGTGTATTAGCTGTTGGTTCTCCTAAATAAATAAATAAAAAAAATAGGTCCCCAAATGAATTAACTTGATCTCCACAAACATTTCACCGAATTTTAGGGCTAGATTTTGGGCATATGGCTACAAATCCCAGCAGACAAGTATCACAGTAGCGTGGGAGCGACACGATTACGATAAAACAGTCGCATATGGTGTGAAGTGGGCCCCGAGGCGGCGCGGGCGCAGCGCACAGACGGCGCATTGTGTGGCGCGCGATGTGTCATATTGTCAACCACTTAAACACACCCGTTTATCAATATGACAGCTCCCCGTTATTGCCATCATGCCAATCAGCGGCCAATGTTTCCTATATCAATAGACTGATTATTGTTTTTTATAATGGCCAAAAGAGCGTGTGCTCACGAAAATAAATGTAACGACTACACCTCTATAATTATATGCATCATCATTATTTAATATCATATTTTACTGACCAAATTAAGATTACTGTAACTATATATATATATATACAGGGTGATTCCGGGGTCATGCAGCAGGAGTGAACGGGGTACTGGGGAGGGTCACACTGAGCAACTTTCACCATGGGGACAACCACGAAATCTCGGAAAAAATACTATCAATTAACTATTAATTGATAAGTATCAATTAAGTATCAATTAACTCTTAATTAGGAGATTTTTTTCGAGTTTTCGTGGTTGTCCCCATAGTGAAAGTTGCTCAGTGTGACCCTCCCCAGTATCCCGTTCACTCCTGCTCCATGACCCCGGAATCACCCTGTATATTTACAATGCTTTTAACTTTTGCCTTTTTCGCTGTAATAAGTGTGTTTTCTTTCTTTCTTTACAACTTAAATTATTAGAAAATACTCTCTTTTTAAGTCAATTGTTTAGCTGAGCTATGTCTGTCTGCACGTCGATACTCGATACTAAAGTAGAGTGTTCGGACGCGGGCCGGGCGCCGCGGTGCTCGTTACTGCCGCCGCGCGCGCAGCTCCGAGTTACGGCCGCGCCGGCGGCGGCGCGCCGCATTCAATCCGACGTGGATCGACGCGTCACTCGATTTATCCTCGCTTTACGAGATCCCTTACGAAACAAATCGACTGCGTAACTCCGTTTATCGTGCCATTCGTACCTGTGGCATCCAATCACTGCCTCTAGTGGCGTGATTTCATTATAATAAAGTTCTCCTTGCGGCATTTATCTCACCTGCCGGTTAGATGCCTCTTCGTGTAGATACACTACAGTGGCATTGTTCATACTTCATACAATTAACCCTGTGTTGAATCTCATCAATAGCTTGTACCCTGGTAGATCATAGTTTATGGAGGTGCTGGAAATTCTACCCCCTTCTCACTACATAACCGAATAATGTACCTATTTATAACGTTTTTATTCAGTTCAAGTTAAACATTTCCATAAAAACAACCAACAACTAACAACCAACCAACAAACCATGAAAACAATTTGAATTCTATATCGTGCCACAATTTTCGATTTCAAATGACATTCGTTGTGTGTTTATAAAATAAATAAATATCAGACAACCTCACACAAATCGATCTAGTCCCAAATTAAGCTCAAGAAGGCTTGTGTTATGGGTACTAGACGACGATATATATACTTATATAGATAAATATATACTTAAATACATAGGAACAACCATGACCCAAGCACAAATATTCGAGTTCATCACACAAATATTTGCCCTGGCCGGGATTCGAACCCGGGACCGCTGCTCAGTAGGCAAGTGCTTGCAAACTGAGCCAACCGCGTCGTCAAATGTTTAATACTCGTATTTGCAGGATGTGTGTAATTCGATGCTATAATCGAAACAAAAATTTGTTTTCGATCGAAAAGGACAGCGCGAGCGCGTGACCGCTGGCGGCAGGGGGAGGAAGGGGGCGCGCGGCGGGGGACCGGACACTTTATGGAACATTTACAATTCGATAACAAATTGGATCTTACTTTATTTGCTAACGGGACCGGACACGTACTCACGAGTAGGTAATTGGTGATATTGAGAACAAATTTACTGTAGCTATGGATTTTGAAAAATGGTGACATTAAGTATTATTATCACTAAGTATAGTTTTGATTGTGATGAGTACGAGTAGGTACATACGTAACATACGTATCAGATAATTTCAGTGGGCGATATTGTTTAGCGGCGCAGCTCCACTAGGTTCGAGACGGACGCCGCGGTCGGCGGCCATCATAAATAAAGTCGACGTATTGTATCGGAAGATTCGATGGTTTACATTAATTAATTCGTGACAAGATTAATACGCGGATGGAAATATTCCATCGAGGATTAATTATAATGAAACGTTAACAAATAGCGATATGCAGCCGAGTAACGAGCGAGGAATGCGCGGAGATCGTGATCGCACAGGTTGTCGCGGGAACAAAAATAAACCGCGAGGAGTCGCGGGCGCAGCGCAGGTAGAGCAGCGCAGGCGCAGCGAGCGCCAAACGGCTCCAAGCAAGACCAGACGTTTTAATTAAGGGCGCGCGGGCGCGGGCGCGGGGGCACCAGGCTTATCTCCGGTTAATTCGGTGGAAACGGCTGATGGGCCGATGTCGCGCGTTCGTTTTTTGTCCATGGATTCCGGCATCGTCGACTCCGCGAGATCCGCCGGATTTTAATTGTATCGAAATAAAAATACAAGCTCATCATTAAGCACTAAATCTAGAGATCGCTCTCGTTCGCATCTCATCAGAAGCATAAGGAATGCGTGAATGAGGTTCCCACACCCTCGGAGGGCGCAGTGACTCTGACGCGACGCGTTTGCGGTCGTACAGTTTCACGCTTCATCTCCAACTATAATTAAATTTACCGATACCACCTCGATCGACACCATGCTAATGGACAGCGAGTGAAGGTCCGAACAAAGTTTCTGCCGGAATGTTGATTAACTGCGTGTCGTTTCCGGCGGAACGATAATCCGCTGACATTCGCGGCGCACATACAACGGCGATAGCGCACTGAGGTAGTGGGTCGCGGGATGTGACATAACCCGCCGCGATAAGCGCGCGATATCGCCTCTCCGCCACGCCGCGCCGCCGCATCCGCAAACTTTGTAGCTTTCAGTAGCAAAGAATAACAATGATCAAGGACTTAAAAAACAAAAGGACAGCATTGGAGAGAGGACAAGGCCTCTGATCAAAAGTAAAAAAAAACTCTTCGAAAATATAAAAGTAAACAGAAAACAAATTACCCAACTAACTAAGTAATCAAATAAAAAACCGGATAAGTGCAAGTTGGACTCGCCCACCGAGGGTTCCATACCAATTTATACCGTCGCTCAACCTCGATGATTGATTACGTACTTTCAACAAATACATTTTTATTAGATTTTTTTTCATAGTTCGTAGTTTTTACCCTTTACTTGTAAGACGGTTTTACTTGCTACTCGTAAACTTCACAGTTCTAAGTCAACGGAAATTACCTTATAAATTTTGATTCCCTTGCGTGTCAAAATATACGTTTTTTGCAGTATATTTATAAACGGCCGTGTCTTTTTTAGCTAATTTTGATTTTTTCATAGATTTTTTTGACTCGATAGGTACCTGCACGGGAATACTGAATAATGTATGGCCAAAAATTTTGTTCCAGAGTATCAATTCCCAAACTATTTTACGAAAATTATCAGTTGGCAAAAAAACATTTTGCAAATAAACCTATCGCAATTATTACAGTTAGCAAAACTTTTTTTGCAAAATATTGTTTAGCAAATAATTACTTAGTAAAGTTTTATTATATGAAATATTATTCCGTCAGATGTATCGTTTGGCAAAAACATAGATAGAATACAGATTAGAGTATCATTATATTTCGTGAAGGAGGTAGATTTCTTAATTCATGTGGGCACCTGCACGCGTTCTCGAGGTAAAGGTTCTTGACTTGACAGACAGACGGACACCAACTAAACCACCAAAGTAAGCCTATGAGGATTCTGTTTTTCCTTTTGAGGAACGGAACCCTAAAAATTTATAAAATATACAGAAAAGACTTGTGCAGAACCATACAATTCCTCATAAAAATATCGGGACGATTCAAGAAAGATTTGATCGATTGATCGTGGTTTGATTTGAGCTAAAGAAGAACGTCAGGAAAAAAGAGATTAAACAAACTCAAATTAAAGACACAGCGACATAATAAAAAGTAATAATAATAAGTACATTATTAAGCATGTCGAATATGAATCAAAATTTATTTTTCTTATAATTTTAATTATACTAAAAACTGCATGTAAAAATAATGTAGGTAAGTAGTACATACATATCCGAAATAAAAGCTGGCAATGTCCGGAACACCACGCTGCGTTCTATAACACGGATCTCCAATGTTGGAGAAGCTCCCGCCAGGCCAAAGTGGGACTGGGCCGGCCGCGTCTGCCGCATGCACCCGGAAAGATGAGCTAGTTTGGCCACTGAGTGGGTGCCACAAGATGGGCAGCGCAGGCGGGGCAGGCCTAGGTGGAGATGGCGGGACGACCTGGACACGTTTCTCAACGGCTGGGCAGAGAAGGCATTTGATCGGGAGTCGTGGAAATCAAGGAGAGAGGCCTTTGCCCAGCAGTGGGACACTCAAACAGGCTAATAAAAAAAGCACACCGGGGCGCCTATATTCTTCTGGTGCGTTTTTCCTTACAAATCTCACTCTTCTTCTTCTTTTCCTTAACCTTTTCCCATTATCTGGGGTCGGCTCTCCTTGTCTGATGTCTCCATCTTAATCTGCATTGAGCAGTTTCAGCGTCTATATTATTATCTTTTAGGTCTTTTGTGACCGTCGTTAGCCAGGTGGCGGGAGGCCTTCCTCGCCCACGCTTTGCAGTGGGTAGCTCCAGCGCTACTTTAACCATGTGTTCCACCGGACGTCTTACTACGTGGCCATACCATATTAAGCGTTTCTCCTTCACTTTTTCATCAATAGGAGCAATCTTGTAGCTACCGCGGATATAGGTGTTTCGTATTTTATCCTTTAGAGTGACTCCGGCCGACCATCGCAGCATACGCATTTCCGTAGTGTGTAGCTTCTGCAGGTGGTGTTTTGTCGGTGCCCAGCATTCTGTGCCGTAGAGTATTGCAGGTCGAATTGCTGTTTTATAGAGCTTGCCTTTGACTTTGATTGGCATTTTCTTATCACACATCACTCCAGTCAGCGGACGCCACTTCATCCAGCCGGTTGCGGTTCTGTGTATTACGTCGCGGTCGATTTTTCCATCGTTGCTTATTATTGAACCCAAGTATTTCCTTACAAATCTCACTAAACGCGAAAACGCAAATTTAATTGTATGTAAAATCATGTTGGCGTTTATCGATAATTTGAGATAAGTTGCTTCAAATGAAGTTGTGTTATATTATAATTGACATTAGATACATTATGTGTTGAGCGGCGCGGAAGCAACAGCGTCCCCTCGCCGCCAGCCAATTACTCCCAATAGCCTGCACATAATACAAACCGCTTTTTAGCCACACGGTGGTCAGAGAATGCTTTCAGCGGCGCGAAGCAATCCTGCAAAAAGACGGCGAATGTGATGGGAGGCTGTAAACCGCGCGATGGAAGAAAGACAGTAAAACACAATGTAACGCACAATGCCGCCACTTTTTCGTTATAAACAATCGTTGGTAGTCGGCGGAGGTTTTTGCGGCACATGATGGCGTATTGTGCGCCCGCGCACGCAAAAAACCGTCGCCGTGCACCCTCGCGTCGGACGATCGCAGTCACTCTCGGAGCTCTAGTGCTTTTCTATTCAGCAATTCCCTCTGGTCACAAAACAATGGAGATATTATTTTTACATATTTTTAAGGTGTCATTTTTAAACTAATTTTATTTCCAGGTAAAGGAGAATGTACCTATGTAGCTGGACACACAAAAAATTGAGGTAATGATAGGAGCAGGCTTGCGGTAAAAAGGTAAAAGAACCTTCAGAATCTTCACTTGGATATTATTTTCAGATAAGACTGTAGGAGGGAACAATTAATGATGCAAATCAGGTCATTTGTCAAGCGAGCGTCATTCATCGGCGCGCTATCGGCGAGAACAATGCAGGCGCGGCGATGCTATCGTCCGCGAGTGGGCGCCGCTGAGCCGGTCCCACAAGAGGTCAGATATACCGCCAAAATCGAGTCGGGTACAGTGCTTCGAATACGTCTTCACCAGATCTGATCTGAGCGCACGGAGCCGGATGGCCGCGTCCTAATTGCGGGCTGCGCCGGCGCCGCCGGAAGGGCCGTCACCGCTATCGTCCATCTGCTCTCACTAATTGACTGGGCTCATTTACGTCCCGGTTCATTAGGCGTGCGTGTCCTGCGCGTGCGCCGCTCGTTACTGCTGCCGGGACTCCTTCCGCGACCTGTCCGCGAGGGATAGTCCTGCTTGAAAATAAACCCCGCATCAAGGCTTAGGTAATACGTCACACTATAAGTGTTCTTGTGCAGACTTGCTTATGCTTATGCATTATTATTATTATTTATTTATTTATTAGGAACTTTACAATTTCCTTATATCTAGATACATTGTCCCACAAAACCAGTAGCTGGTTTGACTGTGGGATCTTTGTGGAATCTCTAGTTTAGGTACAAGGTATGTATTATGGTAGCATTACGGTAGCAGTGTGAAAAAGTGTTTGTTTAACATTCTTTTGAACTTGTTTTTGTTTGGCTCTCGTCGTATTTCGTCCGGTAAACTATTCCGGTAAACTATTGATTAGGTACGGTACATATACGAGTAAGTTCAACCACCTACTAGGTACCTGCGCCACATGTTTAAGCCGTTTATAAATTTGTAGTCATTGTTTACTTACTCGTAATAAAATATTAACTGGTCGGTTTATTATATCTTAGGAGTTATTAAAACGACTTGTTTCCATCACAAAGTGCAACTTTTTTCATAACAAATATTAACATTAAAGCCATGTGAGGAGCAGGAGAATAGGTCGTTTGCACCAAAAAACTCTCTTCTTGTGTTTTTTGATTGTGTCATTGACAGAAGCAGAGAGATAGAAGGCAACGTGAGAGCCAGCCCGCCTCGTCGCTAATGCTCGCCTGTGACATAATAGTCCAGTCAATCAATACTAGCGCGGGAGCATCGGCAGATGCGCCAGAGCGAGCGCGCGGGCGCCGGACGGAGGCTGGGAATCGATCCGAGACAAAAACAGTCGCGATACCTGTACTGTACCTGCCGGGGTATTCCCGCTCGGTCCTTAGAGCCCGAGTCGACCACGCTCGCGCATCCCGCTCGCTCCCACAGCGGCGGCGAGCGGCGCGGACGGGTTCCGCCGGAATCCGGCCGGCGGCGGGAGCGGGTTATGTCAGAACCAGTCCAGTGTTATGTCAGGCGCGGGGTGCGGGGCGCGCGGCACCTGCACGCGGCGCAGGCCGTCGACCCCACGCGCCCCGCACCCCCGTCACGCCCCGCTGCAATTAGAGCCCTGCACCCCCGCCCTCGGCTGCGCAGATTTAATTTGCGATCCGACCGCGCCTTGGCCGACGCGGGAGTCCGCCCGATCCTGCCGTCGACGCAGCTCACTCAAACTGGCATCTCGGTGTGCAGTGAAGCATAAGCACCAGCAATAGATCTGTTCCTATGTAGCCTCGAAGCTTTGTTGAGACTAAGCCAAAATTTGGCTGTGTGTGTTCCCTAGCACTGAATGGTTTTACTGAAATGTAACGCATTGGCCCAACATGTACAAGAGCCTAACCCACCAACATGCGTGATAATTCCAAATTAATAATTTCACCCCGACAATGGGTGGATCGTCACGGTGGAACATAAACATCGAGCGTGTCGCGGACGTGACGGCCGCCGCCGCCGCTGCGCTCGTGAGCGAGGTTCAATCAAATTACACCCGTTTCATCAACTCTTATTAGATTTGGTATCCGCTCCTCGAATCGTTATTGTTCACTATTATTAGGAAACTATAAAAAGTGTTCCTCTATAAAGGCTGCGCCGTGCGTCAGCAGTTCACAGCCTCCGGGCGGCGAGGGGAGGCCTAGTTTACCCGCCACCACAAAAAGTTTAATGCGAGTGTCATGCAGAGTAATTGTATAAATTAGATCGGATGATGGTGACGAGGCCGGCGCGGGTGGCTGATCGCGCATCGTTTTGGTTTCCTCCTGATTTAGTTTTGCCCTATTTTTGAAACAATCAAAGCTAGAATTAGGACGTGACCGTGGTTATTGCTGATGCCACGCTTAGTCACTACATATTACTTGTCGATTTATTGATGTGCTAGTGTAGTGTTCAATACGTTTTTAGTTCTACATTTTCACTTAGTAGTCATCAACACCTAGTACTGGCCATTGGCATAAAAAAAATATCATCGTGTAATTTGCACAGATATAGAGCATAGTGTTTTTCCATCGTTATTCGTCATCGACTTCGGAGAAAAAGTTGATATAGATAGATAAAAACGAGCGTGCCCGACAAAATACGATGGAAAAACCTTGTACACACTGTATCTTAGGTATCGAGTTGGTGAGCGTCGCACTGCGCGGGCGCCGCGATGATCGGCCGCGCTATTGTCGCCGCTAATAAGATATGAATAGACGAATTCCTGCGCCGCGCCGTTCCCACCGTCCGGTTGTCCACAGTCTGCAACGGAATCAACGAAATATCATTCAATCATACAACGAAATTTTTTAATACATTTAAATCACAATCATTGCTTAGAAGCATCATTCGCAAAGTGCCGACCTGAGTCTCACACTACGTAACTATGACCTTGTTAGTAATTGCATACTTTTAGATGAAAATGGAACGCAGAGCCTAATATAACATCAACTAGATTTATGACACTTTATAAGTACTCTCGCGGTTTGTACACATAATTAACACAAATTAACGCGATATTTCTTATTTACCTTCATAATCTAACGTTTAGGCGGGGTTGCACACGCCGTGGTCTCAGATGTAGGTACTGGTGAAACAGCGAGTTGTTACTGGAGCTGTCGCCCAAATGTAACAACTCCAGTAACAACTCGCTGTTTCACCGTGTAGTGTAGTACATCTGGTAGTTTGGTAAATTCTAATCTCAGCTTTTGTTCATTCTTCCATACAAATCAAGGTTTAGTTCTCGTCTGCTTCCTCGTCCAAAACTTAACCAATCGTTACGAAATTTTAGGAAATGGATGAAAAGGAAATGTTAAATATTGAGATTCGACTTTTGGCCTTATTATTAAAAATAAAATAAAAATGGGCAAGTGCGAGTCCGACTCGCGCATGAAGGGTTCCGTACCATAAAACAACTTTGTTGTATGGGAGCCCCCCTTAAATATTTATTTTATTTTATTTTTAGTATTTGTTGTTATAGCGGCAATAGAAATACATCATCTGTGAAAATTTCAACTGTCTAGCTATCACCGTTCTTGAGATACAGACGGACGGACGGACGGACAGCGAAGTCTCAGCAATAGCGTCCCGTTTTTACCCTTTGGGTACGGAACCCTAAAAATGTGTACTAAGCACCTGTTTTCTAGCCCAAACAGACGCCTAGTACACAAATTCTATAATAATTTGTACAAATTTTGAAACGGTCCAACATAGTCCTATTCAGTTTCTAAAATTTTGTTACTAATTGACAGTATGCGAAAACGAGCATTGATATGTCCTCTTAAATATGTAGGTACTTGAACTACACCGTTGTGTAGTGACTGACTGCGTGTCTGTTTGCGAATTACAATACCCAGTGAACTTAGTAGATCTACATTGCAATTAATATGACGCCAATTTAATGACATCGTTTACCAAAAGTAAGGTCACAGTTGTTGTCAGTGACAGAAGCAGCCTCACGCAGCGCCAACAATTCGAGCGGGGTCCGCGTGGCTCCGGCCGCCATCGCCACCGATTGCAATAAATATCCGAATGATAGAATCGCGTCAGCGTATATGGAGATCGAACAATACGAGGTGTTCCGCGCGAACGATTTATTGGCGACGCGCGTCGCGATATCCCGCGATCGACGCCCATTACACGCGGCCACGCCGCGCCGCGTGCGCTCGACTACATTATAGCGTCATAAATGTCGGTCAATCATAGAAAACACGCGTGCCAACTGGACACCTGGCGCTGATATATAATTATCTGGCGACAAAAAACCGAAAAAAAGACTCCCATGTTGCGCAAATCGAGCGAATAAATACATTAAAGAAAAAACATGTTGTCGGTCTTGTTGCGCGGGCGCGGCGGGAGGAGGCAGGAGCGGCGCAGGTGCAGGCGCATGCGCATTAACATAGTTTTGTTTTTATTAAACCCGTTTAATTAATAGATACAAATCATGCAGACTTTTATGGCAGTGAGTGCGGCAACGCGCGGATGCTCTGGCCGCGGACATGGACTTTTAATTTTAATTATCTTGAATTATAATTATTGCACAGGGCTGTGTGGGTCAGGTTTGTAATATGGCTCGTGACTAACTAACACCACCGTGTAGAAAACATTCGCATTTAGGTATAACTACATGAATTGAGAATATTACGTAAAATTCGCCGTAGTCTGAAAGTGATTAAAATACCCGAGGAACTTGAATAAAATAGGCTAAGGAGGTAAGTTACGGCAATGTAATAAGAAGACTGTAAGACCGTTAAATGGTGTTTTTCATTCGCAACCAGCAAATAGGGAAGTGTTTGTTTACAGATGATAGTGGCCTGCGGGCGCGGCTAGGCAGACGGCGCGGCGGCGCCGGCGCAGGTGTCGCCGCAATGCGCCGCGTCACGCCCCATGGTTATGATCATGCTAATGTTCACTTATGCCTTTAATGTTAGTGTGATGTTAGTACATCCAGTCGTTCCACCAGACTTCACCAGACATTGTCCATTAGGACATCACATATCATATTTTTCGGACGCAGTCCTTTATTTTATCTATGTACCTATATACAGGCGGAATAAGCGTTGACCGGTATCAAACATCCGCTCCTAGAATGTCGTCTACCTGTGTGTGTGCCAACATTAATGCTAATTCGTACCACGATTTACTCGTTTGACCACAGTGACTAAACATATAGGTTTTAATTATTATACAACGTGTCCCTGGCCTCTGGTCTGGACAAATAAGAAAGGTAGGTACGTGTTGGTTAGGATATCTCTAACCGATGTACAAAAGCCCATGCCAAACGGCACAGTATTTACGGATAAATAATGGATTTACGATTTATTTATGACTTCGGAACACCCTGTATGTAAATACATTGTAGTTCATATGTCATGTTATTAGTATCACTTTAATCTCAGCGTTATTGATGGCAAACACATTATAAATTATGTTACTATTCATTGTTGATTTGCCTCAATTAAATTTGTATTTTTTTTTCTTTTCAGATATGTACTTAATAAACAATATATAATATTATTAGAGCATTCCTGAGACATAACTATACTCGGAATTTTGGTCTTTGTCCAGAAGTGATATGATTTTCCCACCGCGCGACACAACAACAAGTTAGATAATTACTCCGACTTGCGAATTTAGCTTTAAATAATAAATATTACAGATTTATAGTGTAATCTGTATTAACCTTTTTCCATCGTCGTTTATTTGTGCGCGTCGCGATCGGCGCAGATTAGTCACCCGGCGGGTATTTTAATGAAACCTCCCCCCGCCCCCCTCCTCTCACGAGACCTCACCACGGATTCTGAGGATCAATTCTCGGCACATTTTTGCAGTTTCGCTTAATTAGTGGCGTTTCTCACGGCTTCCCTGTCGCCACTCGGGTCGTTGATTTAGGTCAGAGATACCTGACCAGTTGAACAAATAGGTCTCGCGGGCTCGGGTTTCTTCATTTCAGACATATTGTATATTTAGGACTTCAACTCAAATGGAATCATTATGATTCACGTGTACGTAGATTAGAGAGTCAATTAAACAGAACATAGAGAAATACGTAGACGATTTATTTTCATTCGTTATATCTTTTAAGGTACAGCATATAAGCTATACCTTACAGAAGTATTTTTCGGATCACTAGAATACAATTCAGCTCCTTTTTAGGGTTCCGTTGTCAACTAGGAACCCTTATAGTTTCACCAAGTCCGTATGTCCGTCTGTCTGTCTGTTTGTCCGTCCGCGGCTTAGCTCCGTGATCATTAGTACTAGAAAGCTGAAAGGACCCCGCAGCAAACTTAGGGAAAAAGTGGTTTCAGTCAAATCGCACCAAATTTTAGGGCTTATTATTTTCGCGGCGACAGAAAAATTAAAGAGCAGCAAACTATTTGCAACTAAAATAATAACTTGTCAGCGATTAAATATTTTGGCAATCATTTATATTAAATGAGCTTTAAACTAAGGATATTTTAAAATTCAAATAATGGCAGCTACTTTAAGGTAGCAGAAATAATAAACAAGATTACTGAAATCATAGGCGAGGTACTATAAATAATGACTTGGCGACTAATATTAGCAGAAGATCCGACTCGGCCGGGTTAGGTTAGGTTGGTTTTTTTTTTTTATATCCCTAAAAAGCGCTCCTTTTATTTTTTTTATGACCTAGATTTATTTTATATTCAATCTCCATTGAACAATTAGAGTAGGCCATTTTCAACTTTTTATCCGCTGTCATGTTTCCGCTTAATTAGTTAAGTCAGTCGCCAAAACAATAACTCGATGCTAGTTTATATTGAAACAAAGCCGAAAATTGATTACTTAGCTGCTACTTTTTACTTTATACTAGTCTCCGCAATTAGTCGCCAACTTATTATTTTTGCTACCCCCTTTAATTTTTTATAAAACCCTAAATCAGATTAATTTGTCGCTGCGTTAAATACATGCCAAATTTTAGTATGTGTGAAATGATACGCACTGACAGTTACTAACGTAATTAAGTCAAAGTACCCATTGCTGCCATCATGTGTTGTAAGTACTTTCCTTATTTTTATTCATGTACTTATAATAACGTAATTAATAATTATTGAACATAAAATATGATCTTTGTAATGTTTCTGTAAGGTTGAAATTGCATTTTAACAATTATCTAAGTATGTTACGAACGACATGCATAACAGAGCAAAAAGGAGAAATTACGTAAAACATATATTTTGTATAAAACAACTAAATTGATTATTTCAGAAAGTATAGGTACATCTGAGAGAGTTTCGCACTTATAAAAAAATAATCAGGAGAGTTCAATCTACATCATACTAAAATTTAGTGAGATTTGACTGAAACCACTTTTTCCCTAAGTATGCTGCGGGGTCCTTTGGTATGAGTAGGTATGTGTATGTATCACACCGACAAAACGGTAAAATAAAAACTAAAAAAAAACTTTTTTCGGGTACCTCGGGCACCTAATTTAGGTGTACGGGAAAAAAAATTTTTTTTCGTTTCGACACTAGTGTGTGGGGTGTCGTTGAATAGGTATTTTAAAAATAATAGGGGTCTTTAAACATCTTTTTTTGATAAAGTCACCGGTTACGCTCCAGAAATCCAAAAAATAGCGTCCGCCCCTCTATTTAACCTAAACCTAAAATGCATTAAAATTAGACCTTAGGTATAAGCACTTTCAATGAAAACTATATTCAATAAAATCGGTCGAGCCGTTTTTGAGTTATCGCAAAATTTCATAATTTTCTTTAAATAGACATAAGTACCGCGCGGTGTCCTTATACTTCGAACATTACTAATACCTACACACATTCATCATCATCATCATCATCAGCCTATTCTTGTCCACACACATTAGTTAAGTGCAACACTGCATTAAAACATTTCGCTCAATCTGTCGATAACTTCCAGAAGGTAATGAGTAATTACAGTTACTTTGGCGTTTACGACCTTATTTATAGAGCTTGAAATCTTTCTCGTAATTGAAACTATTGTGAAGGATGGGCAACTACGGAACCCTACACTGAGCGTGGCCCGACATGCTCGTGGCCGGTTATTAAATAATATGAAATTCCTTCACAAATATTAGACTACGACGGTTGCATACATTTACAAATTCGTTGAAATGGGTTTTTAATTAGCCGTATTGAATATGGAATTCATTACGTATAGTAAAGAATTTTTATATAAATAGGATTTAAAGCATTTGATTTTAATACAAATAAGGAATAACCAATTAATAAAATAAATTAACCAGATAAGTACATATTATGCCAATGTTTAATATCTGGACTGCAGCTGTGGTCGATTGTATTATATGGATAAAAGTTTTATCCAAATAAAAGTTTTATCCAAATAAAACAATCGACCACTTTTATCGTAAAACATAAACCACAATCAAGTCATAATTTACGTCAAGTGCATAGCTAAGTAACGTCTATCGCAAGCGGATGTCGATTGAATAATTGCCACATTGTACACGACGCTGTTCCCGATTGACTCGTCGGGAATAAGGTCACAAGTCAGCGGAGGCACATTGTGATGGGAAAAGAAATATGCAAAGGTAGACATAGACGTGTGACGCCAGTCGCGAGGGCTGGGTGCTGGTGCGCGCCGCGGCTGCGCGGTATTTTAATGAGCCGCGGAGGAGCCAGCCCCTTCCCCCCGCACCCTCTCCCTGCGCAGTCGTAACCTCCTCTTACTTGTTTTTTAATCAAATATTTAGATGGAATTTAAACCGAATTTCGTTTTACAATGTATAGCTACATGAAAAGGACAAAAAAGGTCTCTCTGTTCTAGTACCATCTCTCGTATTTTAGATTTCGCTAAATACGCTACGTTCAAGGTTAATAAGTGATTTTATTCAACAGCTGTGGCGACTAGACCAGTAACTTACCCCAGAAATCTACTATGATAACCTAAATTGAAAATTTAAACACCCCCTCAAGTAGCTAATCGCGATGAGACCCTCATTCATTGATTAGAAAATGCTATTAAAACAGAACATAACTACAAAATTTAGATTTCTTAGCTTCAATATTGGCTGAGATCTTTTCACCTGTTCAAATTAAAGGTGAATATCTTGGAAACTACTGATCCTGCTTTCACCAAACATAGCTATTATCTAAAAACCATCTCGATGGGCAAGTCCTACGAGATAAAATACTGCATTCAAATTGGTCCATCAGTTTGGGAGCTAGGATGCCACAGACAAACACACAGGTACACATGTTAAACTTATAATACCCCCTCTCTTTTTTCGACGGGTGTTAAAAATTTAAACTCATTCAAAATATTTCGTCAACCCTTTGTGGCTTCACGAAACAAGAACAAACCAACAATTGCATTTATAACATGGGAGAGGCTTTACTCGTACCCGCTGCACTAAAAAGCTTTATAGCAATGCTTGTACGCTGCCTTAAGTTAGTGTACGGCAGCATTGCTCTGCTCTGCTTTGCTGTAACCACAAATAGCGACGCCTCATCAACGCTAACGAATCACTTCAACGCCACCGCGGCATTTTTAATGATGCAAAAAATACCGCAGAAGTTTCCAAAAGCTCCGAATCCGAAGTACCTATGTAGGTCTGGCGCGGCGTCCGCAGCTTTAATTAATGACTTATTAAGTCGAGTGTTGACCCCAGCTCCAGATGTTCGCCCGATAGGAACACGTCAGTCTCTTCAGTCCCTTTGAGACTATAATGCGTTCGAAACGTCGAGGCAGTTAAATAAACACTTTTCGAACGTGATTAAGTTCCGTTTTGTTATAATATATAATAACGGCTTGTGACATATCTGAAGTTTTCATTAGAAACGGTCTTAGTTAAAAAGCTATTATTGAGATTGACTTTACGTCGTCTTGCCGCAGCATCACAGCAGCTTGGCCGTCACGCGCGTCGTCACGGTGTCGTCACGCGGCCGCCGGCTGCCGGTCGCCGGCTGCCGGTCACGGTCACGGTCGCGGCGACGCGCGACGGCGCGAACATCACGTCGCCTTGTTTTGCTATGAAATCGGACCCAACAGTCTTCGTATGCAGTAAATCAGCCATGAAATCGTCTCTAACACAATTTGACTGTTCGGCTTTATTGTGTATTCACGTTATGGTTAAAATAGTCATATCATATTGCTGGCTACTGTAATTTGTACCTACCTAATACTGGAGTGATATTATGACTCGCCATTTTGAATTTTACGCCTAGAAAATATCCTGACGGTGAAAGGCGAATGGAAAATTATAGCGGTGAAACCTCAGACAGATATGTCAGTATTAGTAGTTATTAATCGCTACGCTGTCCATTTTTTCAATAGCTTTCAGCGTTTATTCTTTATATACTTCCTGTTTATTCTTCATGTATTATACTTGTCACAGGTTGTATATCGGGAATGAGCTCGCCACAGACCGGCCGCGAGCGCCGCGCCGCGTGGGAGCCGGGCGGACCCCGAAGTCCCCGAATTCCTCGATTTTGCTTATTTTATTACGTTTCACACGATTTTATTGCCTGTTAGTAATAACAAGGGCCCGAATTCTCGCTTTGTGGTCAGCTTTGACGATAAAAAAAATAGTGGAAACTAAAGGGGAACTTAAATTACTTTGATTGATTAAAGTGATGTTCATAGGAAAGACATCAACGAGCGGGCGAAGCGTGCTATGTTTATGCCTTCCTATTCCTACAGGACGAAGTAGTAGTTAGACCAGTTAGTAACGCAAATACTATGCACATACATCAACTAATGTTTCTGAGACTGTTACTAACGGTGATGAAGACCAAACGGAATGATTTTTCGTCTTCATTTAATTTAATATATGTACCTAACGGATCGCCTGATGGAAAGCGATTACCTGCACCACCAGAGGAGTCTCAATCGCGTTGCCGGCCTTTCAGGTGAGAGTGCGCTCTTTTTATTGAGGGTTTGAAGATCGTATCGGTCCGGAAATACCGCAAGCGACAATTCATTCCACAATGGAGTCGTGCGAGGCAGAAAAAGTCTAGACAAAAGCACAGTTGTGCGTAACATTTATTGTAATATAATATTTGCGTTAATTGTATCGTGATTTTTTTACTTTGCTCGACGTAGATTATTTGTGTGACAACAACCGAGGTACCCCCGAGTTTCCTAAATTACTACTCATAAACGAATTTATAGTTAATATACCTAATTGGTAGTCGGTTGTTTGTGCGGCGCGGGACTCGGGAGCTTCAACGTACTTACAGCAGGGCAGCCGAATGGGCATATGTCGCTGCGAGACGTTCATCAGCTGTGTCTTTTTAGGTCGGAGCCACGTGACTCACGTGAGCCATTCAATTATTCGGGCCGAGGGAGGAGGGGGGGGGGGGGGTCGGGGCTGCGGCTCCCGGAATGCTCCACTTCTACCGGGCAAAAGGTTTAACTTTAATTAAAATGCCTTTAGAGTTATTATTTAAATAATTGCCTCAACTCATCTATAACGCATCTTTGGCTGGCTATGAGTAGGTAGTCGTATAAGGCTGCCTATTACAAGAGGTCGGTTTGGTTTTACAAGAGGTCGTTCAACAACGGATGCCGCCGCTGCGCTTCTAAGGCACATATATGACGCATGGGAGAATTCGCAAGACGCCATAGGCGTATTTTGCGACTTATCTAAAGCGTTTGATTGTGTGGAACATAACACACTCATACACAAGTTGAAGCACTATGGCCTATCCACTGAAGCACTAAACCTTATCATGTCATATCTAAGCCAAAGAATCTAGAAAGTAGTTGTCAACAGAATTGAGTCAAATGGTTCCACTGTTAAGCTCGGAGTTCCGCAAGGATCAATTTTGGGGCCATTTCTCTTTCTCGTATATATAAACGACCTACCATATTACCTAGAAAACAAATGTGAGATAGTATTGTTTGCTGATGATACTTCATTGATTTTCAAGATTAATAGAACTCTGCATGACTACGGTCACATCAATGAGACACTAAACGAAATTCTGGAATGGTTCACAGCAAATAATCTTCTTCTTAATGCGAAGAAAACGAAATGTGTTAAATTCTCAATACCGAATGTAAGGCACGTTAACGCTACGATTACTTTAAGTGGAGAGGTAATAGATCTTGTTGATGACACACTTTTCCTAGGTCTTACGCTGGATCGTACTTTGCAATGGGCACCACATTTATCGATATTAGCAAATAGGCTCAGCTCTGCCGCTTATGCAGTAAGAAGAATAAGGCAATTTACCAATGTTGAAACAGCTCGCCTTGTTTACTTCAGTTACTTCCACAGTATTATGTCTTATGGCATTCTGATATGGGGTAAAGCAGCAGACATTGAAACCATCTTCGTTCTACAAAAGCTATTCGATCCATTTATAATATGGGGTCTCGAGAATCTCTGAAAGAACGCTTTAAAGAAATAGATATTCTTACAGTAGCTTCACAATACATACTGGATGTGATAATGTACACGCACAGAAACATAAATAGCTTTAAGAAGCAGTCTGATGTCCATAATCGAAATACACGGAATAAACATAGATTATTTGTTCCCAAGTTACGCCTTCAGAAAGTCAAGAAATCCTTTGTGGGTAATTGTATAAGATTTTATAACAAAGTACCCCTAGATGCTTGGGAAATGTCTTACAATACTCTTAAAAAATATGTAAAAAATGTTCTTCTGAAGAAGGCATATTATAAAGTTGAACATTACTTAGAAGACGATGAACCGTGGCCAATTATTCCGTCTCAAAACCAGATCTAATCCGTAGGCAGTGTCCCGGAGAGGTCTGTGTCGTTTAGGGCGTCGCTGCTATTGCCTGCTTCACATATTGTTATTTTTGGTTATTTTATTAGAATTAGTTATTGACATACTCAATACATACTTGTTATGTATAGTAGCTTAGTTTTAATGACTTTTAACTTAATAGTCTCTTTCGATGTATGTATTTTTCATATTTGACGTTTGGAGGCACTATACACCTCCAAAACCTGACAGCGGGAACCTTTTACACCCTTTATTATTATTATTTGTGTTTCACCTTCTTTTGACATTGGAGACGCTATACATCTCAGCTAGTTGTAGGCTCCTTACTATGTATTTTTAATCCATCGTATTGTATTATTGACGCATAGAGACCCTTTACATCTCTGATAGTATAGGTTAAGAGTATTCTATTAATGGACCCGGAGACAGTTTACATCTTCCGGCAAAGTATGCCCAGTGATTTGTCTGTTGCATTGATTTACTATTATGTTGTTGTGATGTAATCATAATTGTAATTTTATATTTATTATTGTTATGCAATGATATGGAATCAGACATGTAAAAGTGCCCTTGAGGCCTATTTGCAGAATAAAGATTTGAATTTTGAATTTTGAATTTTATCCACTAAAGCGGAGTGGAGAAATGGATCCCATCAGGCTGCGTCTTCATGAAGTCCAAAAGAAGTGCATTTAAATCTGAGTGATGTGATTGGTTCATTTTATACATCTCCGCTCTAGTGGACAGGCAGCCTAACTTATGTTCTATGTAGATTGTCCCAACTGCGATGCAGTTATGTACAGCTGCCGGCAAACTTTTAGAGCATAACCTTGACTGCGCAGTAGCCGATTTACGTACAAATGTACATGCGCAGATCCGCCATTTTTGTTCTGAAAGTTTGCCGGCAACTATACATAGGTAATGTTTTGCTTCTCCCGGGGCTCCTAGGTGAATAGACACGACGAAAATTTGTTTTTAGTATATCAATCGATTCTATTTTTGTTGAGATCAAATGTCTACATGCGACCAACTACACTTAGACTGCTCTAAAAGTCTTCAACATTCCTATGGAGCGCTAAAACTCCATACAAATGGCAACCTAATCGTGACGTTATTATTATGTTATGGGTACCAAAATTTGTATTGACACAATAAGTAATTTGCCAATTATCACCGCGAATAGGGCGTTTAAGTTGATGCTTGTCGTACAATTATTGTTTTGTTAGATTATGAGGATTCGGAAAACAACTTGAAAAAATTCTTTTGGATAAAAAAAAACATAAATTTTGCGAACCTTTGAAGTCACATATTTCACAAAACATCTTTTTTTTGTTTCGTGACTTAGTTGGCTAACTTTAAACACATAACTACAGTATGCTGTAGAATTTAACACCAGTCGTCATCCCTGTTATATTACCTAGAGAGCTTCAACGGTGATTAAATGTGATAAACTCAGCCGTCAACAGAAACATAGCCTAGCTCAAAATATCGGAGGAGTACTTAAATATACTTACCTACACCCACATTTCCAAATTATTAAAACAAGATACTATAGGTAATAAGATCTAGATTACTTGGCAGCGACGGCAGTGGGACCTGGATAGCCAAAATCAGACATGCTTTTTCATAACATTACGACATTCAGGCGGAGCCTCCGGCGACGGCGGGTCGCCTCATTCATTCTACGCTCCGCGGCTGTTGCTGGTAGTACTGAGTAATTCATATTTACAGAAAAGAAAATATATAATATGATGATTTTATTTATTTTATTTTATTTTATTTTATATACAATATCACTTATGATGAATATAGTAGTATATGCAACTGTTCACATTTAGGCCCCAAACACTTAGGTACGTAGTTTGAGTCCTCTCATTATGTACCTGTTGTATGAACTACTTACTTACTGTTAAAACACATGTGAAAAAATATTCTGTTTGGTCAAGATAATGTGTGAAAATTGTAATAAAATGAGTGGCGATATAAAATACGAGAAGTGTATGCGCCAGCGCTGCGGCGCAGGACAGCGACTGTTTATATCCGTTTCATAAACTTTTATTATCCGCGAGTCGTCCGTTCATTAGCAATAACATTCCGCAGGTCGTTGTGGCCGCTCCGCTCCGCGCCGCGCCGCGCCGCGCCGGGTAACGGGGATCGTGATTGAGGAAACATTTCGCGAAGTAGGTATTCTATAGTTATAAGCAACCCATCAAAAACATAAAATGTTAAATTAGAGCCAAGTTCAATATCGCGTGCAACGTTGTCGACTTCGCCGACAAAAGAATTGAGATCTATATGGGCGCCAAGTTCGTTGCTCTAAATTTTTTTAGATACAAGGACATGCAACATACTCAATGCATTTATTTTACTTGGGGTGTTACCAAGCTGAATGCCAAATTTCACCTTTCTAGGTCACCTAGAAGTGGGTTAGGTTTTTGATTACTAGTCACTAAGTCAGTCAGTCAGTCAGTCAGTCAGTGGTAAAAATGCCGTTTTTTGGGCTTTAATATATCAATACCTATTTCACCTATATTTATGAAATTTGGGGTTCTAGTTGTTCTAAAGGATCTTAATATATAAGCCAAATTTCATGTTTTTATGTTAAATTGATTTGGAGTTATTAAAGGGTCAAAAGTGGCTCCAAACGGTTCGTGTATAATATAACACACTCCTGGGGTGAACTTGGCTGGACACGCTGCCGCGTGTCTAGATTTAGTCACGCTGTTATACGCCTACAGGTGCAACCGCTGTACACAAAAACAAGGCAGGCTAGAGTTTAAACATAATTATTTATCCAGATGAAATTTTCATATATGAATTTTCTATTCATGCGGGCAGCTCAATCAAAATATTTTTACTATAGTAAAAAAATTGAAACTTACGTTGTGTGGGACTGGAATCCGCATCTCCATGGGTAGTCTTCTACAGTGTAGTCGTACTTCGGGCCGATATGAGCGACTTTACTCACCCGCCTAGAGCCGGCTGTCCAAGCTCCGCTCGAGCCGTCCGCTTCTTCAACCAGTCACTTCACTGACCGAGCAATCGAAGCGTCTACATTTGCCCAGATGTCCACTTGTCTAGATTTCCGAATGTCCTCGCCTACATGTCACATTTCTTAACCTATTGTCGTGAAAACTTGTGAGCTGTTTCGATAAAGTTCACGTTTGTAGATTAAATTTTTCGCTTTTTTTGTTAGTCATGGAGGTGAGAAATGTAAAAAACATACATTTTCTTCCATTTCTAAACAGATTAGCGAGGTGTACAGCTCACAGAGCCACTATTTACCTCTTTATGACTTTCGTTTTATGGCGCCATCTACCGTAAAGTAAGTTCTGCTACTTTTTAATCCGGGACTAATTTTCGCTATTTGGATTTACGATGGTAATAAAGAGTTTCCCGAGATAGGATAAACTCTTTGTCGGAAAGATCTTTCTTTCTTTAGAGAAGTGGTTTCCATGTTTAGTCCAACCTTCGCCGAAGTGTCTCTTCCTATTTTGTATGTACCTATGCCTCGATCCCGGAACCTATTTGGGGATCGAGGTTTAGTGCAACAAAGTGCATGCAGCAAACGCTTCTAGCGGAATTTCCGCTGCGGAACGTTTCTAAAACTCTTTACATGAAAAGCTTATCTGCCTCAGAACCTGAGAAACCGTTGTAGTTGTCGTTCTATGGACATATTGATGAGTGCAGATACCTACCGCAGAACAGCGCGCTTTCGCGCGCGTCGGCTTCGTCTCCCTCATCACTCGCGACTACTTACAAAACATGGATCTGAATCAAATCGTCATTTAAATTACAAATACAATTTCCGTCATCGGTTGTAGAAGCCCCCGGCGGCGCTCGCGCGTGTGTGCGTGTGCGCTGCGAAATGACATGTTTAGTGTATCACCGCCGACTCGGAGCCAATCAGCGCTTAATGGCTTCCTGCCACGCTGGGAACCGCGCAGCTTCGGCGGGACTATTCTATCGACACACTTTCGTAAAGTATGCGAATCGAGCGCAGCTACTACGCGTGCGTACGTGTCGCCGCGACGAGTCATCGTCTAAATGAGCAATTACTGACGCAGTGTAGGGTGACACGCGCGGTTCCCACGCTCCCCCTCCCCGCTCCACCCGCGCGTCGCGCATTAATCGCGGTTAATTCTGCGCCCGCAAAACATCGACGCTCCCCGCGTGCTAATCCGCCGCGAACTCCGAACATAAACTCCTAAGATAATAAATAACCATCTTACTATTAGAAATTATAATTAGCATGACAGGTTACACGATAGTTTATTCAACACCGGAGTTAACAAATATTTAAAGAAATAATTCATTAATAAGGCAAAGGCGATTCGTTCCGTGCGCGATCGCGCTCGTGTAATATATAAATATTGGGCCGAGATTTAGTGCGCGGGCTTATGATAATTGGTTGGAATAAATATGGGAACATGGAAACGGCTTACAAGTCCATTAATTAGCGTTCTCTCCGCCGCCGCTGCCGCTGTCGCCGTCGCTACCGAGGCCGCAGACGCCGACTCCGCGTACAAACAGATGACATCGGACGTTGAGTCTAACTGATCCATACCCTCGTAACGACATATGCAATAGACATTAATTAAATTTTACACTTAGTATGTATATTTTTAATTTATTTTCCATTGTAATAAATATATTTCTTCAAGAAATTATATTTTTTTACTTCGCCGACTTGAAATAGAATATCCTTAGACCTTAACTCCAATAAACGTTAGTGTGGCGAGACGTCTTTCCCTGACAGTATTTTATAATATGCCATGTCGGAGCCGCTTATATTATTAAAGTCCTATTAAGTTAACTTTCTCACATAAAATATATGTTTAATGAAAAGTAAGTAAGTGTAATTATTTATTTGTAAAACATAGGGTAAAACTGATAAACATCTGTCGATGAAACGTAAACCAAATGGTAAGCCCTGAAAATACTTAGTGACGAACATAGTTGCCGAGCAACCGTTGTTCTATTAGCTTGTTGTCTGCCTCCGCTACAATATGCGGCAGATGTAACTGGAAGTTGTCGTTTCAATTACCACTGAAAGCGTTGGTGGTGAGCGCACACTGAACCGAACAACAGCCAGCAGTAGCATTCGTACTAAATTTTTCTTACCACGTAAGAGCCATATCACTCTTGCAATTTACGAGTAAGTTTTCTATACAAATAAGCGTCGCGGCGAACTCACAGCGTGATGGCCTTTATCCAAAATTCGCTCGCAGATCGCAAGTGTGATAATGATCAGGCTCTAATTACTGGAAAGCCTAGAGCTACGAAAAATAAATTGCGCTCTTAACCAGTGGCGTGGCGTGAAACTAAGTCTCTGTGGGCAAACCCGATTAACAACATTTTCTTTTTCAAAGCTAAATACAAACCATCGGTGGGAAAGAGTATGTTTGTAATGACTTTTGACACGTGTAGATGTTAAACTATTTATGTGTGCATTTGAATACATTACGTGTAAGCTTCCGAGAAATATAATGCGTGAGCGGAAGGGGGAGGGGGGTTAGGCGATTTCACGGATCATCGATTAATCACACGCGTCGCGTGCAGCGCGACCGCGGCCGCGGCCGGCCTGCGCCTGCGCTCGCACTGCCACTACGGTTATTGATCAATAATAACACATTTTTCAGGTGAATTTTTGGTAAATTTCTTTGATTATATGTATGTACTTACAATCTCAGTTAAAATGTAAGGTCGGCTGAAACGTGCGATCCATATCTTTTTGGGAAGTACTTAAGTAAATGGCCACCCGTTATTTAAATTAATATAACAAAAGTTTTGCTGGCAACAAATAAAAATCGAGCTGCATTCCTTGTTCTGTATAAATCAAAATGTTGGTTGGTATATATATTATATATATATTTGACCACTATACCAATTCTGCAGTGGTCTTGGTAAACTAGCTGACTCTCATATGTGAATGTGTGACATGCCTGAATGTCAATCCTGGATTGTTAGGTATTACTCCGATCCCACTCATCCAAATATTGTTTGACACGAGGTCGAGGGAGATAGTACGGAGTAAACTTCAAATTTCGATCTTTGGAGTAGCCCTTCTGTGAGCCTATGCGTAGCTCGTGGTCGGTAGCTTAACACAACACACGAAAGGATAACTTCGGAGTATTGTGGTGTCAGTGGGGTACACCACATTATTCCGAAGCTCCTTCGTCCGAAATCATTATTAATAATCCAAATTTTAAATTCTGAAAACCACTTTCTGATGTTTTTTTTTGTTACACATTTTTTGGGTAGCATACAACCCTATCACATGGTCACATCTGTCGCAGAACCGATGATCGGTGGAGTAGACGGGTTCTCGAGTGGAGACCACGACTCGGCAAGCGTAGTGTAGGACGCCCTCCGGCCAGATGGACCGACGACCTGAAAAAAGTGGCTGGTGGTGACTGGATGGCGAAAACGGGAGATCGGGCCTTGTGGCGAACCCTGGGGGAGGCTTACGTCCAGCAGTGGACTGCAATAGGCTGAAATGATGAATGATTATACAACCCTAAGCTATGGTGTGAAAACTTTCAAATAAACAATGCAAAGATCGACACACAAGGCATAAGGAAATATTCGATAGGTTGCTTGGGAGTTAGGGTAGCGAGGTGGTTAACGCGCTGGACCGGCAATCCAGGTACCTCTGGATTCCCGGGTTCGATTCCCGGTCTCTTCCATCAGATAACTCATTATTCAATTTTTCTTTAAGCTTTGATCTTTATATCAATAGTTTAATACCTTAACCTCACCTATTTAAATTGTGTAACATACCATCTACGAGTATCGCCTATGTGTGAATATTAATTATTTATAAGATATTAGAGCTCAGTTTTTGGCCACACAAAATGTCTTATAAATAAAAACAAATCACAACAGAATACAAACATCGGATGAGGCCCTGCAGCCGCGCGGTGACGACCAACATAATATCATACCGTCGTAATGGTTTAATTCTAATGGTTTAATTCTAGGAGCTTCACATCTGCGACTACGCAGAGAATGATGTCACTTGCTGGACAGTTATCCTCAATTATTATAATATCTGAATGGACGAGTTGCTCAATGTCTTGATGTTGAATATTACCCCACTTAGCAGCATCTAGGACCTGCTTACAACTATACACTTAAATGCTAAAAAAAAACAAACAAAAAAATTAAACAAGTAAGAACACAGCGAAGTAGATAAAATATAAATGAAATAAGAGATAACTTAATGGAATGAATGTGTCATCTCACATAATAATTTCACCTCCTATTAGAGATGTCTATACATGTGTTTCAATTAAATCAGCGCATTTTTTATTGTATCACAAATATTAACATTTCCACTCTAACTGCAAACTGCAACTTATTTTTTTTTCTTATCTTGGTCTCTATTTTTATAACTTAAACAGGCAATTAACCTGTTACTTAAACTTATTTAGAGCAAGTGTGTGTAAACTATTAGTGAAAACTGTTTTGGCTTTTGTATTAAGTCTGGGGTTTTCTTTTACGCAGCTTCAGAAATCCTTTGCCAAGTAGTCACAGAATCGTACATTATATTCATGATCTCACCTGCCTTTACCTTATTAATTGTCTTGCTTACAAAACTAAATAGAAGTGTCTTCAGAGTTATGTGCTTGTAGATCCTCTGATCCTCATCATGGTGTGGTTGTTCATAAGTGTTACTTGCCCTGTGTGTTTGTGTCAAATCTTTCAAAAGTTGCCAGTTAGTTTTCTCGATGTGCTCGCAATAAGTTCCGGGCTCGCGACGGCATTCTCCGCCGGGACGGGAGAGAGCCGCGCATGCGGGAATCCACGCGGAATATGAACATACTTTCCTGCCATAATCGACTCTCGCTCGCTTATTAAAGGTAAAATATGTACACATTAGAAAATTAATATTGATAACCGGCGTAAAAACTGACTTACCTATTAGCTGCGACATTACGTCGGTCGTTCCTTCGATTGGACTGAAAAGCGTCTAATTGCTACCATTGCGAACATTGCGACATTTTTAATAAGTTGGGTGCAGCATGTCAGTCGTCGCTTTCAAATGTTATTAATGTAAGATTCCAGCCCAATGCGAGCCTCCGTCCACGGATTAGGCGACGCCGGCGGAATGCGTGCACTCATTAGCCCAAACATAAATACGCATTAGTCATCTGTGTAATCAGAATATAAATCGTGATTATTACACGTGTAGTAGTAATGTGGTGATTATTTGTCGCTTCATCGCGTCGCGTGAGGGCTAACGAAGCGCGCGACACGCGAGACTTCGCCGCGCCGCGCCGGCAGGCGGCCCGACACACTGTCACCAGATTTGATAATTTACTTATTGTGATTAATGCACCAGAGCGTTACGCAAGGTTCTAATGGACGGTGCTTGGTAACGCTCCTACTGGATGATTCCAAAAATGAATGGAATTATGAAGGCATTTTGGTGGGTGCGCGACGTTTTATATAATTTCACTTAATCTATTTTAGTTTGATATACCATTGCTTTGTATAATGTAACGGATGGTATAATATTGTTTAAGATAATTTCCAAATTATCTAATGTAACAAGTGATATCATGATTTAAGGCTATAATTACATTTATAATATACATTTACTATATTTATTACTTTGTATAAAACGTGTTTATCATAATGACTTACTTGACATAATTCGTCAATGCTATAAACTTCAGAAGATATAAGTTGATTTTACAATAACCAAAAAAGGTTGTTCCGACAATATATCTATATTAGGCTGCCACCCCCTATATCACCTTAAGGCAGGTCCGACTTGGCTTAGGTTAGTTACGACGGCGAGCGAAGCGAGAGTTAGGTTGAACTGCGACCCTAATCAAAAAACTTGTTAATAGAAACCTCCTTACCTACTTAGGTAGAGTTTTTTGTTATATGAAAACGCTATTATTCTGTATAATATGTATGTTAAACATATTTTTGTTATAAATGCGTTATACGAAAATATAATTATGCATATTGTAAATTATGTCATTTCGCCTATTATATCAATCGATAATTAGAGTAAAGCTAAATATTGTTACATGAAACGTTACATTATATGAAATAACTTTACATCAATTGATTGTATATCAAGTGTATGTTAGTTTTTCTGACATTATACATATGAAACATTACGGAGCCCATTTTAATACATCCGTAATTGCCGCAAAGTATGCAATGTGAACCTTTTGGAAGACCACGTCGGGAGGAATATTTATCAGCTCGTGCACGGCTCCCGTAAGGAAGCAGTGAGGGTCCCATAACTTATGTTAATGTATCCTTGAATGGGACGGAGATCCAGATCTACGGCGTGACGGTTCGGCGGAGCAGCTCGGGGTGCGGGCGGTAATTAGACCGCCCGCAATAAATCCGCGCGATATCGCGGCATCGCACGTATCGCGCCGCATCGCGGGCTATCGCGCAATCGCGCTGACCTTTCCTCCGCCGCCGCACGGCCGCGGCGCGGCGCGGGCGCACGCGGTCCCAGCGCGGCGTCGCCGTCGTCACGGAATTAACTCGTCGGGCGCATGATCGATGTCGCCGAATGTCAGCGCCGATAGACGATAAGCCGATTCGATAATCTTGTTTAGGATTGGTGACAGATACGAATGCGGCGAGGACGCGGCGGGCCGGTAGACATCGCGCGGACCCTTCGTTAATCTCATTCATTAGTTTAATTAAGTTAATGTTTGGAGCACGGCGCGCGGGAGGGGGCTCACGACCGCGCTATCTGCTCCGAGATAAATCGTCTCTTCGTTTAGAAAAAACCGATGATAAATCTTATTGCGAACTGCGCTTGATCTACCCGCGCGGGAATGATATAATTACATGATTGCCCGCGCCCCTGCTGCCCCCCGCCCCGCGGCACCCCCGCCGCCCCCCGTGGCTCACGTCACGCGGCGCAGAAGCATTCCCCGGCTCATTCTCTTACGGATAATTTACAATGACATGGGGTATGTACGTATTTTGTAGGATATATGTCTGTTTGCGCAAATTTAGTATGTGGAGAAACAGTCGTACCTATTCCAAGGAGAGTATTTAGAATACCAACGTACTTGGACGACTGCACGTACACATGACAAGCAGACATGGAGTTTTAGAGAAAGTTTTTAGGTAGGTTATAGCGTGAATGTTTGCTTTGAGCGGCGCTGGCCGGCTGCAATCATTAGGATAGAAAGGTGCGCTGAAAGAGGTTGTAATTGGGAAAAACGGAATAACCTAGCTAGTCTAGAGTCATGGCGCAATGAAGATGCGTTGCGACGCTGTCCGCGCGCACCGATCGCGCTGATCCCTATCGCCGCTCAAATACCAAACGTGCGTATTGTTTGGTGCCGTAATTCGCCATCGCCATGTACGGCTCTTCGCCAATAATTGGCTGCTTTTGTTGCGTTTTCAAAACCGAAAGTTTGATTGGCGTGTACACGCGCCGCCGGCGGCTGCGCCTGCGCATTGTGCAAGCGGAACTGGTCCAAATGTCACGGCTAACGAAATAATGGAAGGTTCCCAAAACAATCCGTCGGACGCTATCGGATCCCGCGTCGTCGGATAATTAACGCGGCGTCGCGTCGTCAGCGATAGACTATCTTGAAATAAATATCAGCGATTGTCAGCAACGAATTTGAAAGTCCTGTCGGCGGGTACATATCTCGGCGCTCATCGCGCGCCCGCGCACCACCTATCTCTAATTAACATCGCGCCTGCATCTCCTCCCCCTCCACCCCGCGGTGATGGATGGCAGGCACGGGATGCTCCCCACCAACTCTGCGTTGCTTTTTACCACATTTTAATTGACAGGCCTTATTAAAAACACTTTAGGAATAAATATATTGTGTAGCACCGAATGATTTATTTGTAAAGACAGCGTGAGGCGCGCTTTCCGCCTGCGCCTGCGACCGGCACACGGATAGATAGTCTTCTTCGTTGGTTTCACTCTTGGCAGCCAAAGCGTAGTCGTTATTGATAGTTAAGGCTGCTATACAAAACATAACTATCTTTTGTTTGAATTATTTTGCATAAATACGCATCAATGTGCAAAGAAAATATACGTCATAGATATCAAACAGCAGCTGATTTATTGGTGAGTGAGATAGCTCGCGCCATGCGGTCTGACAGTTATCAATCCGGTATGCAAACATGATTACAATGGACAAATGTGAACTGATGGGGCTCGCGGAGCATAATTAACCTATTGTTGTTTCGAGTATGAATTACAACGAAGCATTGTCCGGCGCGGGGTGTGGTGGGGCGAGGCGACGCACATGTGGGTCATTAGGGTACACGAGGGTAGCATCGGGTCAGGGTGCTGAGTCCGTGGATAACGCAGTCACCCTGTGGAGGATAAAATTGATAAACGATATATTTTGTGTTGGACGTAGCAAAGTTTTCTAAGATGTATATGTGCGCAGTGTAGGTCAAATTTATTATGGTATCTATGTAATTCCGTATAATACAATTTAATATAAATTCAGTTGCAATTTAATTACCTAAGTAGTGAAAATTGTATGTGCAATTGTATGTTATTTAATTAAGACTAGTTTTTAAGTATCCTACGATATTGCTATGCCCTCACAGGGTCCATGTAGGAAGGAAAGGACTCAAGCAATGCAATGTATAACATAACATAAATGTAACCAAATAAGAAAGTTTAGATTACTGTCAAAGAAAGTTGGATAAAAATAAGCAAATATCAAACAATTAACCTCTAGCAGTGGACGAGGAGCTTTAATAAGCTCACCGCACTTGTAGCGCCCATGCGCTGGGAAGCGACAAGTGTCCGACAATTAGCCGAGACCACAATACCCCCCCTCACCCCTCGTCTCCCGCACGCGCCCGCGCAGCTGCGGCTAATCCCGTTAAACAATGCCCGGACTAAGTATTTACGCACTTAAAAACATTTTAATTACAACGACTACAGCACCCCTAAAAGAATTGTCGCGTCATGTTAGTTGCAGATAGTTGACATTGCGCGGATACGTGCAATTATAAACTGTTTCAGTTGAGTTTGCACTTCTTTTGTACGCTGCGTCATGTTCAGGTGCGAACTTATTTCAAGCAGGTGGTGCGAGGTAGTGGCCGCCGTCTGCTTCCGGGGCCCCGTGAGGTATTTTATATATTACGAGGGTATTCGAAATTACAAGAACAATTTGTAAAAATATGTCCGTCAGTTTAACTGAAATGTACAGGTGCAGTTACACGACACATTTAAACTACATATTACATGTGTACCTACTTATATGTAGATGCCACAGAGGCACTGAACAATCCTATAATTATGACACATACGTCGTAAATATGCTGCTCTCGGTAGCAGTTACATATTTGCGGCGTTTGGGGTTGAAACTCTGGGGCCGTGGGGGCCAAGTGCGCGTCGACTCTTCAAAGAATTGTCGATGCGCCTCATTGACGCAACCCACGACCAGAGGGCTGGCCATTATTTTGCCCAGCGAATAAGCATTGCCATCCAGCGTGGCAATGCGGCCAGCCTTCTGGGCACACTTCCGAGCGACAGCGATTTAGGGCAAATTTTTTATTTGTAAATAGTTTAGGTTTTTAGCATATACTTAGTCTTAGTCACATATTAGTTTATTGTTTATTGTTTTTATTAATATCTTGTGTTTTTTTATGAAATAAAGGATCAAATAGGTATTTGGGTTAAAAATATCTCGGGAACCTTTTACCTTTGACGATAGTCTTCAAATATGTGTGGCTCAAGTGTTCCGTATACACATAACTGCATCTATATCAAAGAGCTAGAGTTTCAGCAGTAACACTTATCTTGAAAAATTGCAGGTTGTTTTCTATAATCCATAAACCGACGCACATTGCCATGTACTTAGGAAATGACACATGAACAGTTTATGTGTACTGTCAAAGGATGTCTGGGGGAGCTTAAATAAATGCAGCGAGAGGTACGATAATTAATATCTTTATTGCCCGGAGGCCAGTTGAAGACTAACTACTACATTTTATTTCATTGACGGATGTCACGCGTCTTATTCTAAATATAAAACAACTTTACTTTTATGTCGGTAGCCAATTAGCACCAACAGTGAAGCACAACCTTCACATTTCCCGCCGTCTCGGGGTAAACGAGGGACATTCGTCTTACTATAGAAACGCTAGACAAAACTACTCCTGCCTAACATATAAGAGGTCCCTACCTATGCAGGGATACCCATACATTCATACCCAGATGGTCTCTTGCTAAGAGATAACCAGGGTCAGGACATGTGCGAACACTAGCCTATGGCATATTATGTAATCCGACATGTTATCTGACATTGGCTTTGCCTTGACAAAAACCCCGCTAAAAAGGCAAGGCACCAACTTAACTACCCCAAGTGTCATTCGACTTAATATACTAAAGCATAGACCATTCGATACAATATTAAAAATGACAGGCTTTAACAATTTAATCGCCTGGTGTAACACCGGCCTAAATAAATTATCCGATTAAATCGTCTCGAATGTTCCCACCTTAACTGCCTGGAGTATGACACATGACACACGTCGCATGCCCCAAACAGTTGTACCGCGGTATATCACTGCCCTTATATTAGATGCTTGAAAACATTGTCTATGACACTCGCTTCAAACATCCATACAGGACTAACAAATAGTGATACCCATCTACAATTACCTTTATATTAGAATCCTGGCACATATTAGATATGTCCCAAGAATCTGTACCCATCCTAAATAAAAATAAAACCGTTACCTTATAATTGATTTCACGATCATAGACAATGGCATAACACGTCATATTGACATGTCAAATGCCATGTCATTGTCAATTCGCGAAATCAGTCATAAATAAAACACGAAAGTTATTCTTTATTAAAATTCCTACCTATTTCCTAGTTAAAATTAATAAAATTATTTATTTGTTATAGACGCAACAATAAAATAAAATCTTCAGTCCGCATCGGCCCGATGCAGGTTGCATGAAGTCCTTGGCACCACGGGCCAAGACCTCATGATCCTGCCGCCCCTGGAGGATGAATGCGCGAGGCATTCAATCACACCAGCAGCTGAAATCCCAAGGAACTGGGACAGCCATGGCCCTTGCAGTGTCGAATTACATGAAAAAGAAAAACGTATTAGCATACACAAATTAAAATGCTGGAAATAAAGTTTTATAAATAATTATTGGAGGCCTGAGAAAGCAATAAGTTAATATTAATATAAGAAAAGGTATTGAAAGTGCAATAAATTTATAGTGCAATTAAATTAATTAGTATAATTAAGTTATAGTTACAACAGCGACACTTGTAAGTGCAACAAACATAATTGCATCTAAGTACAGTCAGCCTGGATTAAAAATTGCTGAAAAATAATAGTTTTATTAGGCTGCGAAGCTTATATTTAGAGTCGCGCAAAGTTTTGAGTTACCCCGCACCTCCACCAATTTGTCAAAGGATGTCTGGGGGAGCTTAAATAAATGCAGCGAGAGGTACGATAATTAATATCTTTATTGCCCGGAGGCCAGTTGAAGACTAACTACTACATTTTATTTCATTGACGGATGTCACGCGTCTTATTCTAAATATAAAACAACTTTACTTTTATGTCGGTAGCCAATTAGCACCAACAGTGAAGCACAACCTTCACAGTACGTACTGTATTTAGGCGTTGGATTGAATTAACACTGCGATCAAACTTTTGTCCGTACTCGGCATCGATGTCAATTGTACCTATACCATTACGTTGCTTCTAAGTAACATTATTGAGGCTATTTATGAAGAGATTAAGTATAATTTAGTAGGTGTTGTTACGGAGTAAATATTTACGAAAAAACATGTACAGTCGAGTTCATTTACATCTACACACTTACGAGAACAAAAATATTTGAATATTGTCAGGAGCATAAAATCGTGTTCAGATATTTTTGTTCTCGTAAGTGTGTAGATGTAAATGAACTCTAAGTATATTTGTCCCTATTTGACGAATGAAAAACAATGCTCTTGTATGACATTTCGTACAAGAGCATTGTCTTTCATTGCGTTTGGTATTTACAATTTACATAAGGCTAAAACCTTACTCGCTACACGTTAAGATTTGCATTTGCCACATTCTGGACAGGTATTATCATTTGACTTGCTTAAAATGTAGTGTTTCAGCAAAATGCCTGGTGTTGGTTACGGAGTGTGTCCGCGGCATCCGACACAAGCGACAGCAACGATCCGTTTTTTGCGCCTCGTCGCTGCGACGACGCGCTGAACCAACTTTACGAGGCCATAAACCGGGACAGTTACCATTTAACATGTAGAGAGGCACAGTTGGTCGAAGATGGTGAGTGAGGTGTGGCAGAGGGCTGACAAGAATGTCAGCTACCGACTGTACATGCTGTATAATTCTCTGTAAGTGGTTACTGAGTAATACATTTGGATAACTCTATTATAGTATGTTGTATCATTGTAAAGAACTTTCTAACCCCCAAATTTTCTTTTTCGAAAACATTATTTTACTGTATATACATACTTATATGAAACATTTTAAAGTAAACATGTCGAGCCGCGGTGCGCGGGAGGGGTCCGGTTTAGGCCATGTTTTAATTACTCGCATGTCGGGCTCGTGATTAACGCGCACGGTCCGTTACGGCGATGGCGGCGATAGTGTCAACCTCCCCCCTCTCCCCCCTACAGCCACGGGTCGGGCCTAATTGAAACATATCGCGACATGCGCGTACGACGAGCTCACAACACGACAACACTCCATCCGGCCCATCAGAGACTCGCTCGTACTGAACAGTAAGAAGTGACACATAGGGAAAATAAAATTAGTAGTTTTGAATTCTGATAGGAGCCATTCTTACGGTAGACTGCTTAGAAAGGAACTCAAATCGCTGAGTAGGTATGTCTTTTTCGTTGCACTTCTTTTTAGGGTTCCGTAGTCAACTAGGAACCCTTATATAGTTTCGCCATGTCCACGTCTGTCCGTCTGTCCGTCCGTCCGTCCGTGGCTTAGCTCCGTGATCATTAGTACTAGAAAGCTGAAATTTCGTATGAGTATGTGGATGTATAACGCCGACAGAACGGTAAAATAAAATTTTAAATTTTTTTTTCGGGTACTACCTCTCGAACACCTAAAGTGGGGGTGATTTTTTTTTCTTTTCAACACTGGTCTGTGGGGTGTCGTTGAATAGGTCTTGTAAAAATAATAGGGGTCTTCTAACATTATTTTTTGATAAAGTCAGCAGTTTTGTAAATATTCGCTCCAAAAACAAAAAAAATAGTGTCCCTCCCCTCTAACTTTTCAACCACGGGTCAAAAAAAATCGGAAAAATTCATGTTAATGAGGCCTTATAAGTACTTTCAATGAAAACTATATTGAACAAAATCGGTCGAGCCGTTTTTGAGTTATCGCCAAATTTCATATTTTTTCTTTAAAAGGTCGTAAGTTGACTTCCGACTTTTCGATATTGTGATCTTACCATGTCTAACGTATGGCTGCCAAACCTGGTCCTTGCGAAAGAAGGACGAAAACAAAGTAGCTGTGCATCAACGAAAAATGGAGAGGAGTATGTTGGGCAATAGAATATCGGACAAAACTAAAAATGAACATATAAGGAACAAAACGAAATTAACAGACGTCATAGAAAAAATAAGAACTCTTAAGTGGAAATGGGCAGGTCATGTGATCATAATGGACAACGAGAGATGGACTAACATAATTACAGAATGGCAACCAAGAGAAGGACAAAGAAAAAGAGGTAGACCGAATAAAAGATGGGAAGACGTATTTAAAGAAAAATGTGGATTAGACTGGAGAAAGCGAGCTAAAGACAGAGATACCTGGAGGAAGCTGGGGGAGGCCTACGCCAAAGAGGCGACTTCCACAAGTTAGAATGAGAATACTTTTTTTTTTAATAATGTAAAGCATTAATTAATTTTATAAATACACATAATAATTGAATTAATGTTAAAAATTTAATAATTATATTTAATCAAATGCATGTATTATATTGTGGTAGAATAAAGGCTATTTTTATTTTATTTTATTTAGAAAATAAATTTATTAAAAAAACATTCGAATTAAGTGGTAAAACAATTTAAAAACCTAAAACCTACACTAACCTAACTCTAGCCAAGGTCTGTCATTGGCGGAAATGATCCCAAGATGCTGGCGGCGTTTCCCCGCTGTACAGCAATACTGAGCCTTTGTCCGAGAAACGCGCCAGCTCTGAGATCACAGGTAGTTCGTATTAGTTTTTTTTTTTATGGAATCAAACAAACTGTGAGCGGCTGGGCCCCATGGGCCTAGAGTCTCTACCGCAAACGGCACGAAAATATAGCTGTCACCTAAACACATATATTTTCGGCGTTTAGCCGCCTCAGCGTTTGTGGCCGCCCCACCTGGATTTTGGCACGTTGTTGCAATGTGTGATGGTGCCAAAGTGTCCACACAGGTGGAGTCCCACACTAAGGGCCGCCCCAACCGCCACGGTACTAACGTCATGCCGTCGGGTCTCTTGCCATCATCTCGTGCGAGGCCATTTGGTTCGAGAACTGCAGGCACGTTGACGCTGACAAGAGCCCGACGTATGATATCATTCAGACAAGCGTGGCGGGAGAGTCTGCCGGCGCTTTTGGGGCAGCTAAGGCCGTGGTGACCTAAACGATCTACCTGGTATCCGCAACGACATTGGTGTGGAACGACGATGTCTAGGCCTAGACGAAGGCCAACAGCCACCCTGAAAGAATTATCATCTAATAAAGTGCCGAAATTAACTGAGGGAAGTGCGTGAAGCCAGTATCCGGACTCGCGAGCAGAAACAGCAAGGAGCCTGGCCTTGTCTCTCGGGGTGGGATTTTTAGATTTATCGGCATGTCCCACAATTTCTGGATCTCTGTACTCGTCGGAAAGTCTGTACCAGGGCAGGCCTCTTTCCAAGCGTCCTTGGCCACTGACAAACAGGCCACCTCAGAATCGGAAAGTAAAGGGGATAATATTTTACCGATAAGAGGTAGCGAGCTATGTGTCGAGGACAAGAACGCTGGAAGGGCGACACCTGAGATTTGCCTTACGCCGAGGCCACCGAACCGTACAGGTAGCGTAGCCTGTAAAATTGACGAGCGTCAAATTTTGCATTATTGATTTTTTCTAAGTGAGCGTGAATAATGTTGTCAATGTTTTCACACAGTAATTTAAATTTCCAAAAGGGGCAGCATCGCAGGGCATACGTGAACTTAGGTTCAAAAAGGCATGAACGTAGTATGAAAACGGCCATGTGGGCATGAATTTCTAATAGACGGTCTGCGGCCGTTCTTGAATGACATGACTGCAGCAAAAACTCTATCTTCCGATGCAAGAAGGCAAGGTAAAGTTGGATCAGGAGGGGTGGGTAGCTGTGAAGATGGAGGAGCTGGAGGATGTTTGCTAGAGAGCGCAGCTAGGGTCGTGGCTGAATTTGGGGCACACGAGTCGTTTGAAAATATTAATATAATATAATATTTTATTTTATAAGTTGACTTCCAGAAGGTAATAAGTGATTACAATTTCTAGGGCATTTACGACTTTTTTATAGAGCTTAAAATCTTTCTTAACGTAAACCTCGGGCTTAAAACAGCAGTTTATTGTGAAGGATGAGCAACTACGGAACCCTACACTGAGCGTGGCCCGACATGCTCTTGGCCGGTTTTTTTACGCTACTTTTGCTACGTTGAAATGAAGAGATGGATTGGATTCATGAATTTCAAATAACCTAAATGGAAATGTTTCTGCGTTTTTGTCCTCGCGCACTCAATCCTCGTCATTGGCATGCATCGCGAAGGTTTCTGGAATTATGACTGTATCTTGAAAGCAACATGAGAACTGTTTTTCATTTCATTTTGTTTATAGTGCTCAGTGTAGGCACGGAGCATAATTTGTACGACTAAGTACTTTATATACCTGTATGTTAATAATGACAAATCGCTTTTTATCAAAACATTAATCGTATTCGGGATGGGTCTATGAGATTTATAAAAATACCGAAGTTTCCATTTCGGTAAATTTAAGCTTTAAAAATAACAAATTGACGAATAACGTAATTCTGAGGGAACAATAAAAAATCAATAGGTATGCGTATGCGCTGACTTGAGGACTTTTGTACGCCACCTAAAACCAACTATAATAGTGTACTGTATAAGGAACTCTTTGGTTGTTGACAGCAGAACTGGCAACTAGATTTTATATTATAAATATATTTAAATATTCGAATTATGGCCGTCTCTGTCACAAACCAAGGGAGCCAGGGGATTCGTGGGATATGAGCTGAAGTCAAATATACGTATAATTATAAACCAAATCCTATCCATTATTCTGCACTTCCACTGAGCTGCGCCCTCGTCACAGTACCTACCTTTAACCTTTCAACAGGCAGAGCTGCTATATCTACCTCCAGGGTTCATATTCAATATACACATATTAAATAAAAACGTTAATAGTTTCACTTGGGTGGCATGACTCGCTGGCCTAAATAAATAAATAAGAGACAAAAAGCAGAATAGGAACTCTCTTAATGACATTGCAATAAAAGTAGCGATGGGTCGTATATCGCGACGGCAGATGTGCTCGGACTGTGCACTCATGTACAGGGCTGCTACGTGTGTACCTACCGATACGTACCGGCCGTAACATGTCGCAAACGGCCAGTTTCATTCCATACGCTGTTTCCCCCCACGGCACCGCGTGGGGTCCCACAATATCTACTGTCAATTAGCTCAATTAAGATAGTCGTAAAATGTAATTAAACAGGTTGTGAGCTATAATCGCTGTCGATGTTCAATTCAATGGGTGCAAGTAATTAATTCGATTGCTTATACTTAATAAGTTTTCGTTCTAGTGCCTTCTGTGTGGCCACTGCCGGACAAGCAAGACGGGCGCTTGTAATGGGACAAGTTGCACGGAAGCAGCTGTTGCATGCCATCCTCAAGCTTTAAAGGATTAGTTCATCTTCATCGACTTGGGTCTATATTGATTGGGTCCCGATAATGTAAGGATACATCTTTGTCACACCAAGTGTGTACCAAGGTGTGTAATGAGGCCAGAAAGTCATTGGGCTTTGTTATCCGGCAGGCGAAAATATTCACCAACCATCACGCCATTAGCATCCTGTACAATGCCTATGTGCGCAGTAAATTGGAGACGAATGCCGTTGTATGGAATCCCCACGAACAACAATATACGCTTCTCTTGGAGAGAGTCCAAAAATCATTTGTCCGATTCCTATATAAAAAATTATACGGCAGCTACCCTCTGCTTTATCCTACTCTTTTCGTACTGGGCATGGTAAACTACACATCCCTAGAAACCAGGAGATATATCCATCTGATAAAATACTTTCACGCCTTAATACGTGGGCAGTCTACCAATCCCCAGCTACTGGCTCAAATACCCATACGGATTCCCAGTGTCTCTACTAAACTGTTTCGCCCTCGGCGTAGGGGGTTGTTTGCCATACCAGCGGCTAGGACGGGCGCGCTCACGTCTTCCCCTCTGCACCAAGCGCTTACCCTATTGAATAGTATTTTAGACAGCGATAGCGACCTGGACATATTCTTTAGCTCAGTCGGCATTTTTGACAGCATCGACTCACTACCTGGAAACTTTAGTAACGGCTAGTACTATTATTTAAACTTGCATTTGTGTAATAGACTATTTATCTAATTAATTATGGATCTAATAATAATAATATAATATTTTACAATAATCATAATTAATGTAATATGTTTTGTATCGTACTATGATTAGCATGTAAGGTTTAACTGTTAGTGCTAATTATTGTAATAAAATAAAATAAAATAAAGTAAAACATGGCTTTTACAGCTTTTGTACCTTAAAGTCTGATGCGGAAGCGACAGTATCATCTAGAGGTCCTCTATCACCAATAGATAGCCTGCAACTCTTGCCAAGTATTTTTTATGTCATAAGAGGCAAACGAGCAAACGGATCGCCTGATCGAAAGCGATTACCGTCGCCCATAGACATCTACAACACCAGAGGAGTCACAAGGTGTGCGTTGCCAGCCTTAAAGGTGGACGTACACTATTATCTTGAAGGTTTGAAGGTCGTATCGGTTCGGAAATACCGCAAGCTATGCATTCCACAAGCAGCAGTTGTGAGAGGCAGGAAATTTCTAGAAAAACGCACATGTATGGATTGCCAACTATCTTAGTGACTAGCTAACAAGTAAAATAGGTACATCAATGCATTTCAACGAACAACTAGTAGACGGCAGGGCCACGGCTGTGGGTAATAGAGTAGACCAATAGTCAATTTAAACGACTAGGTATCTGTAGATGAACATAAAATGGTAGCAGAGCTTCCGGTGTTCTCCACTTTTCTCATGGCTGTAGTTTTTTCTTTCAACAGCGTATAGACAGACAGATCACCATTAATCGCAAGCGCCGTGACCATTTGCCTGGGCCGAGTCGTTTACAAGCAGACTGATCTACGACCGAATAAAAACATTTCTGCAACGAGTCGCCGTTTAGTCCTAGACATTAGACGGTCTTGTGTACGGTACAGATATATCTATTACAGCGGCAGTTGTTAGCTGTTCCTAGTAAATCACAGCACGTGGGGTAAATGAAGAGAGCGTGTAAACAGGGGACTGCCGCTGCCGCGCCGCGGACTCGCTACAAGGGCTACTACGACGCCTCTTGTATTTCGGGCAGCTTAGCTACCATCATTTTAGTGATCTAGATAATTTTAATAAAAAGGGTTCTACTTACAAAAAAAAAAACAATATTAAGTAAATATTGAAACATATCTTTGAAAGAGGAAAATAACGTTTAACGTGGAAGATTAAAGAGAATGAATTTGACTTGCTTGTATGGTATATCTTCCGAAATTGGAAAAAAAAGAGATGCAACCAATCATTAAGAATGATGTTATTCCCCCAAAAATGTGTAAGATATATTCTTGAAGCTAAGGCTCGCCTTAGTCTTTAATAGTCCTTGCCACCCTCCGCGATTGCATGCACCAGCATGATGATGGCCCGCTGTTACTGCAGAGGTCGCGCCCTGACCGCGATCCGCCGCCGGCAATAGCCGATTCCCGATAGCGGGGCAATTATGTCGTCGTCGCCCGGGTGGCCGTGGCCGCCCCCGAGACCCCGGCCCCGTTAATTACCCATCGCCCCCTATTGTCCCCGCTATCGCCGCAGTAGCGCCCGCGCACTCTTTGTTATCCGATAAACTTACGATCTAATAGCTCTATTGTCTCCGGGATCGATTTTACTTTTACGATTAATTGAAAGCTTTTTTCTGTTTCCGTGCGTGGAGCAGTTCTGAATATCTTATAATTTTCGGTTTTGGATTGTTTTGGGAACCTTTTATTGTCACGGGTCATTAACTGGCTGCGTTTTGGAAGTTACGAGTCGAAACCGGTGTTAACCGCCGGTGTTAACCTGCCCTAGTCGTAACTTACGACCGGGTCCGTGCCAATCACGGCCGTCCAATGCTCGCGCCGGTCGGGAGGGTGGCCGGGATCTCGAATTGCGTGTGCCCACTGAAAAGAAACCAGTAAAGGACGCCGGCGGTGCTTTCCGCGAAGCGGATATTTAGTCGTTTTGTGGTCAAAATAGTAATGGCGCAGCACGGAGGCCCACCCTCCGCCGCGGCGGCCATCGCAATTGCATTGTGTCGGGTGCTTCGAGCCGCGTCGAATGCGGCATCCGGCGGGGCGGCAGCGCCCGCTTCAGGTTTCAGCATTGTGTGAAGCGACGCGTGCGCGCGGGGCGGGTGCTCGCGGCGGAGGGGAGCGGCGCCGTGCGATTGGACGCCATTGTCCGTGCACCGATTTCGCGCTCAATTTGTTCCGCGATCGACTGATAGCGATCCCGGGCAATTATGTCGTTGATACTTAATTGAGCGCCGGGAACAATAGCGCAGCGCCATCGCCACCGAGCCTCCACCTCCACCGCGCGGCCTCCGCGCCGGACGGGGAATTTATAATGTTACATCCCGACATGCAGTATCGTGATCATAAAATAAATGATGCCACTCTTTTGTTTTGAAACTTCGGAGTAATGTTTGTGTACACGTGAATTGTGGAATCCGTAAGCGGCGATCAATATAATATGAAAAGCGTTTCATCAAAATGAGAAATGAATGTATCTTACGGGGTTCAGCGGGGCGTGTGAACAGGTCGCGCAGCGCTGCCGGCGTCGTGTCTTACGGTTACGGTTTAGCGCGGCGAATAGGGAAAGCCGATTGTATAATTAAATAAAAATAAGATTACACGTTATATAGGTTATAGGTTATAGGTTATAGCGGGCTAGTTTTCCGCAACTCGACGTCTTACAATGCGCCTATTTTGCGTGAAGGGTTGCTGGCACTACTCTTGCCAACCCAACTCTACCAGAAAGCCTAGCAGTCCCTTGATGTTGCCGACGACTTCTGGGAGTGACCTCGGAGACCCGAGGTGTTGTGCCCGGTATTTGGCCACACCAGGACATTCGAGAATGACGTGGGCGGCTGTCTCTTCGGCCTCCATGCAAGCTCTGCAAAGAGGACTGTCGGTAACACCTAGAGTGAATAAGTGCTTGTTTAGTAGGGCATGTCCAGTTATCGCTCCAGTTATGAGCCGGAGCTGCGGCCTCTTCAGCTGCCTCAGCTTGCGTGACAACCCGGGGTAGATTGTCGGAAGGGCCTCTCTGCTCTGCCTGCAGGTACCTAAGTTAGACCAGTATACTTGCTGTTCTATCTTCGTGTTTTTACGCACTGTGTTGCGCAGCCAGGCGAATGGTAGAGGTATGATTGGTTCGGGTCCCTCTGCTTCCATCTCCGAACCTCCTCTCGCCAGTTCGTCAGCTGCGTCGTTCCCACGCGAGTTGCTGTGTCCTTTGATCCACTGTAGAGTTATGCTATTATTATTACATACCTCTGACAATGCTCGGTGACATTCATGTATGAGTCCTGAGGTTACTGTGTAGCTCTGCAGGGCTTGTAAAACTGATCTGCTATCGGAGAGTATGCGGATGGGGTAGTCCTTTACCTTCCTCGCAATGATTGCATGGGCTGCCATTATGATACCCATACATTCTGCCTGGAAGATTGTGTTATGGGTTCCTAGTGGTGTAGAAATGTGTATGTTTAAGTCCTCTGAGAATACCCCAGAGCCAGTGCCTGACCTTGTTTTGGACCCGTCGGTGAAGATTCTTAACTCCCTTGGGTTAAGTCCTTCGCCAGGTTCCTCGTGCAGTTGTATCTTATACTTTTTGTCGAAGACGAATTGCTTGGGTATCCTGTCAGTGACCGCTTCTATCAGCGGTTCCTTACCTATTGCCTCGTAGAGGATTTCGGTGTGCGGCACCCTAGCTGATCTCCAGAGGTTCAGTTTTCTAAGACGTATCGCCGTAGCTGCCGCCTCTTGTTTAACGAAGAGATGCAGCGGCGGCAGCCCCAGTATGGCTTCCAGGGCTGCAGTGGGTGTAGTCCTCATGCATCCCGTGGCCGCCATACAAACTAACCTCTGAAGTCGTTGTAGTTTAGCTTCGACGGTGGTTAGCTTGGTTCGTGGCCACCATACTACTGCACCGTAGCTTAATATTGGTCTGATGACTGCCTGGTATAGCCATAGTGTGATCTTAGGATTAAGACCCCAAGTTCTACCTACCATTCTACGGCACTGCCAGAACGCGACTGTAGCTTTGTCAATTTTGTTGTTTAGATGGTTGCTCCAATTCAACTTGCTATCAAGTATTACCCCTAGATACTTTACCTCAGTCGACAATTGGAGCTCTGTATTGAACAGTCTGGGCAGTCGGTAGGTGCCCAGATTACGTTTGTTGGTGAACATTACCAGTTCAGTCTTTTTTGGATTGACTGTCAATTCGTTGTGGTTGCACCAGCGTTCCACGATGGCCAGTGCAGAGCGGGTGACGTCACATACCGTACCTGTGTGATTGCCGCTCGTCAGTATCACTATGTCGTCAGCATATCCTACTGTGTAATAGTGATTGTCATTTAGTGTGGCGATGAGGTCGTTCACCACCATGTTCCAAAGGAGTGGTGAGAGTACGCCTCCCTGGGGGCACCCCTTTGCCACCAGTGCCTGTTGTGTCTCGCCGGTTCCGAGTCGGATGACCCTCTTGCTCAGCATGTTGTTTATCCATTGTACCATAACATCATTAACACCGTGCCTTACCAATGCTGCTGTTATGCTGGTGAAGTTGGTCTTGTCGAAGGCTCCCTCAATATCTATGAAGGTGCCTAGGCACATAGACTTGTTCATAAAGGCCTCTTCTATTTTGAAAACTACGGCATGAAGAGCTGATTCTGTAGATTTGCCCTGGCTGTAGGCATGTTGGTTAGGGTGTAGGGGTACACTAGTTAATACCTTCTCCCTCAGCTCCCTGTCACATAACCTCTCAAGTGTTTTAAGCAGAAAAGAGGTTAAGCTGATTGGTCTGAATGATTTGGGATCCGAGTAGTCACTTTTACCTGGTTTGGGTATGAAGATGACTTTGACTTCTCTCCATCGTCTCGGTACGTACCTGTGAGCCAGACAGGCGGCCAGAACGATGGTCAGTATCTGGGTGAGTTCCTCTCCTCCCCACCTCAGCAGGGCTGGGAAGACTTCATCCAACCCTGGTGATTTGTATAAGTCAAAGCTGTTTATAGCCCACTGTACTTTTTGTGGGCTGATTACCTCACATGCTTGTTGCCACTCCTCCTCCGTCGGAGTAGTCTCCTCATTCGTCCAGTTCACTAGCGGCGTTATTTCGCAGCCCGGAAAATGCGTCTGTACTAAGGTACGTTCCGCCTCCTCCGGTGAGCTGGTGAGTGTGTTGTCTGGCTTACGTAGGGATCCTAAGGTTGCAGTTGCCTGGTTGGAGAGTACCTTTCTTACCCTGTTTGCCTGCGTACATGTCTCAATGCTGGTACAAAAGTTCCGCCATGAGCACGTCTTTCTGTACCGGAGCCGTTGTTTGTACCTGGACTTGGTGGTCTTGTAGTTGTCCCAGTCTTGGTCTGTACCCGTATTCATTGCTCTGTTTAGTTGTTTCCTCATCTTTTTCCTGAGCCTCTCCAACTCAGGCCCCCACCAGTTAGCTTCGTTCGCGCCGCTGCCTGAGGGGGTGGATAGGGGACATGCATGGTGGTAGCAATCCATGATGGTATCTGTAAGGACTCCTACCTGCTTTTCTATCTGTTCAGCCCCCTCTAGTTTGTTGGGAACCTCTATCATCGACAAGGCTGAGCCTAGTCGGGTCGCATACTCGGTGCGATGCGTTCTGCGTGGGTTCCGCCTGGGGATGGCTTCAAGTGTTTTTACCTGAATATCGAATCGAATCCATCTGTGGTCCGAGCTGGATAGCTCCTTAGAGACCTGCCAGTTTGAGATGTTTTCCGATGCTATATCAGTTGCTAGTGTCAAATCAATGATTGTTTTGCTCCGCCTAGTTACGAATGTTGGTTCCGATCCTTTGTTAAGTATGTTAAGATCTGTTGTAAATAGGTACTCGACAAGTTTCTTACCTCTCTCGTTACCTGTCTGCATGCCCCAGAGGGCGTGGTGTGCGTTCGAGTCGGTGGCCACGATGAGTTCGAGCCCCGCGTCTTCGCAGTAGTTGACCAGCCTTGTCATATCGTGTGGTGGCGGATCATCCGCCTCTGGCATGTAAACCGAGGCTATGACTACCTCCTGCAGGCTGGAGTCTTGCGCCCCGTGCGCCTTAATAGCACAGAGGTCTCTAGAACAGAAACTTGTTAAAGGTTGCGCTTGTATATTTCTAGTAATGTAAATGCAGGCCCGGGGGTTGTCCGGTCCCGTATATACGGTTAGCTTACCTCCTTGATTGCGGAGTCCGCAGACAGTGCCCTTCCTGACCCACGGCTCCTGGATCAGTACTATAGCCGTTTCATTGACCTCCAACCATTTCCGGATCTGAGCCGTCGCGGTTTCACTGTGGTGGAGGTTGGCCTGTAGGATGCTACAGTTGAGAGAATGGGATACCGCCATTGGAGTCATCCTCCTCCGCCGACATTCCACATTCTCCCTCCTCGCCGATGGCTAACTTGCCTAACCCCTCCGTGCACTCCTCCCCGCTTTCCGAGTGGTCACGAAGAAGTTCTTCTTCGTCCTTCTCGGAGACGGGGACGGTCTGCTCTGGGGTAAGGGACCCGGGCTTCCCTGCGCCTACGTCAGCGGATGCCTCGGTCCCCACGGCAGTGTCCATGGGCTCGGATTCTGTCGCCTCCTTGTCGTCTTGAGAGACGACGGTGTCGCCAGTTGGTGGACGTTCCACAAACCTACCTCGTGGTCCCTGAAACTTCACGTACACCGAACCCAGCATGAAGCCGAGTCGGCGTCCGCGATCCACGAGGGGCTGTACCACCGTCTCTGGTACGCTGACGACAGCAAACGTCTCCGTCTCCTGTCTGTCGACTTTATGGAGTAGCCAGCGGTCGATCTCTGCCCACCCATTCTGGTACCGAAGAGTTCGCGCTATAGCGCGAAAATCTTCCCAGATACCGGGGAACAGAATCCCGCAGCGTACTCTGCGTGGCACCTCGCTCTGGCGCTGCACAACTACCTTCTCCCCCGTGGAGAGAGTGATGGTAGCTACACTGCGCTTGAGCCATGCCAACGTGGCCTGGTCCTCGCACCACAGCCTCAGGACGCCGTTAGCTGTAATCGGCTTCCCTCGGAACAGTGGACCCGAAGACTGGCTGTTGCCGGGCTGGCAGGCTTCTTCCATCAGCAAAGCCTGCAGCTGCTGTTGGACCTCCTCGGATAGCTGCGGGCTAAGGTGTCCTGAGGTCGCTGTAGTTACAGCTACCAGCAGGTCAGCCTTTAGGGCCTCCGCATACGCCATCCTTGGGGCTTCGTCCGAGGCCTGGATACAGACAAAATAACCCAGTTTGTGCGGAGACAGCGTGGGCGCAGTTCACGTCGTACTAGGCCTTAATCCATCAGGTAAGCACGTGACTTTTCTATAGTTCGAATCCCATTTGCTAAGCGAATCCCATTAGCTTTGTACCCGATGAACAATACTTATTATCTGTATTGTTAACGGTGGCCACAGCTGCCACTTCGAAATGTAAGGCGTTATAAGTGCAAATTACTTTTACACTAAATTAGTCTTTAAATCAAACGAAATAAGGTTTACTCTTAAACAAAGAGAACACAGATGTTGGTCACTTCGTAAGTGAAAGAGCAGTGAAGCTCGTTTCGATGCTTATAATGACAATGAAGTGACCAACATCTCTGTTCTCTTTGTTTAAGAGTAAACCTTATTTTGTTTGAAATAAAGACTAATTTAGTGTAAAAGTAATTTGCACTTATAACGCCTTACATTTTGAAGTGGCAGTTGTGGCCACAGCTAACAATACAGACAAAGAGTATTGTTCATCGGGTACAAAGCTAAGTGGATTCGCTCAACCAAAAGAATTACTTCTATACTTAAGCGATTTATTCGAATAAGTGAGTGCTATACTTTTTGTTGTGTTATTAAATATGTTCCGTTGAGTGTCAGTTCTGGATTTCATACCACATTTTATTGAAAAAAAAGCTATTTGAAACGATAAAACCTTAAAATAAAATAGGACGGTCTTAGCTTCATCAGTTTTAGTTGTGGCAGCTATCGCCGAGTCATAAGTCGTTAATGGCCTCAGCATAGTGTTTCGGTTTTTTATTTATTGTGTTATTATATGACAATAACACAGGTAGTTCAATAGACCAATTGAAATTCAAACATCTGTTCTTTGTCAAAATGTATTAGCGACCTACGTATTGTTGTCTACTTTCTTTTTTATTACGCTTTTATTTTAACCAATATTGACATATTTTTGGAAGGTCGACTCATGCATCGTTACATTTATAAATATTTGTTTTTTGTTTAAAACTGTATGCATGGGTACATATTTCTTGTTATATTTATTCATTACGATCTGATTTATAGTCAGAAGGTGTAACTTAATAATAAATACCTACTTTTTATGAGTCGCTAATACATCATATGTTTGCACTTGCAAAATTTTATTACCGACCCATAAGTCGTTAATGGCCTCAGAATAGAGGTTCACCTCACTGCACTTGGCTGTGATTTAAGATTACACGTTAAATCACAGCCAAGTGCAGTGAGGTGAACCTCACTCAACGGGACATATTTTTGATAACGAATTCAAGTTGAAGAAAGAAGAGTGCACTTTTCCATGATGCGCTTTGCTCTGTTGTTTCAGTATGTATTTTCAGTGTTGGTAACGAGAGTTTTTCGTATAAGGTGTATGGTGTAAGGGCAAGCGATGGGACAGTCATCGCGCGCCCCTGCTTCGAGTGCCCCGCCCTTTATTTTGGAATTTAGGAAGATGATAAATAGATTTCATGTCAAAACTTTAGTTCAAGCTAGTTAAACATTTCCCATATATCTAAATGCTTATGTTAGAAGGTGTGTGAGAGAAAAGCTTCTGTGAGAATTATAATGCAATGATAGAAAACCCTCAAAGTTTTGTTTTGATGTTCAGGACTTGGGCATCGCGCTTCCGTGCCCACTAGAGATTATGTTATAATGTTATAACCTATTTGATTAACAAACAGTCAAAAGTTAATGAGTAATGTGTTGTGAGCATGAACCCGATCGTGAGAGCGGCGCGGGCGCAGGTCACCCCGGAGTGTTAGAGAACACGTGTACCTATATAATGCTCACGGTTGAGTATGTGTATAGGTATCTTAAAAATTGGTTTCTATGAACATTGAACGTGGTACGATTGTTTCTTTTGCTTTCCTATTTCGTTTCAAAATGCAATAATCCGACCGCAACTCCTCGTAGATTTCTTCCTGAAATGACACTTGTAAACCCCGTAACCCGTGCTACACAGGAGTTGTTTGAGTCAGGATGTATTTTTTTAAGAATGCGGATCCATATTGAATATCGATGGATCCTGGGCTGTATAAAAGTTATCCGAAATAATTCCCAGGATGTAAACCATCGCTTTCTCCACCAGCACGTGTACGGTGAACACACGAAGCCGTCGCTCGCGTCGCTATCGATCTCCGCAACAAATGCAGGCACAATGCTTCGGCCAGATTAGATCGGACAAGAATTCAACTTACGTGAAAGGTTGTAGTCGCTGTTTGCAAGTGTTACGGAATAACCAGAGTTCCCTTCCTTAATCTATTATCAACCAAGAGTAAATTCGACTGCTTCATTTTAAATTTATGGCTGTTACTGGCTCTTGAAAAGCAAGAAGAATCTATAATTTACCTAAAATGTCTCTAACTACATAACTATCCAAACTGGCCCAAAGATATTGATATTTTTGAGCGTTGTTAAGTCACTCAAAGTTAAAACTTTTATTTTAAAATTTTATTTTTCACTGGTTATTTTTTATTTCTCTACAATACGAGTAAACATAATAAACCACGGTCAGCATCTCGTACAAAACAATGGTTGCATTTGTAATGTGCACATCTGTAATTATTTTTTATCATTATGAGGATGTAATGCGGCATGTCATATGTGTCATACGAACTGTCTCTCGTTCTTCATCGAATCGGAACATATTTTGACCTGCGGTGCAACATATGGAATTCGTCCCATGCAGCACAAGGACAGCATAAGAACAAATAAAATTCGAATTTAAGCTGCGTAAGGGCTGGGACTGGGACTTAGGCAAGCTGTGTGTTATTTAGGTGGACTTTGTCACAACAACACAACAGCTCGTTCGCAAGTTGTCCAACACGTCGCGCACGTTCCGTGACGCTCCCTGATTACCCGTCGCTAACTCGCCGCGCCACGGCTCGTCACGTCGCCGTCACGCAGTCGTCACGCCCTCGTACGATTTCACGCGCGGTTTCCGTCACTATTCGGCACCCGTGTAGGCTGCTACCGGGTGGTCGTCCTTGCCTGATGCACTCGTGTGAGTATTCCCATTCCCCTTCCAAATATTAGGAATAAAAGGTACTCCAGCGGCAATATTGCAGCAAGAACCAGGAATAGTTTTTATTTGATTTCTGCCAGTTCTTGCTAACCGATATTCGATCCCAATGTTATTATAGACACAAAGAATTGACCCTGTTACTATAATGTATATACCAATAGGTAGTCCATCACCTACTCTCATCAACTAGCGTTCAAACGATACACTCTTCGTCACCTTTAATTCGAGTCATCTTTTATTTAACCAAATGCATAAATTTACGTGTGATTCTCGAGCCATTATAGAACCGACTCCTCGTCTCGAATACTGTGTTTCAGTTCAGAGGTTAAACTCGAAAAGACATTGTTTAAGAGATTTTGTGAGTGTAGTAGGGTAGGTATCTGACTGCGTCTCGCTGTTGGAAAGCCTCCCATGTAGTGCGGGGAAGAGGGAAAGCCATGTAATGTGGGCCGTTGGGTACAAGGTACACTAACGTGCAACTTGCCATTTTATGAAAACGTCTTAACGAGTAGGTAAAGAAATCGGACACCTCCAAAATACACATTATACCTACAATTAGTTACTTTCACCTGTATCTAGTGTATCTATCAAATAACCTGACATGCCACACTTTAAAAATCTACTATTAATTTTTTGGCAGTAGGTATAGGCATTTCATTACAGGAATACTTACCTATATAGAAGTATATATTATAATTAGCAAGGATTGTGCATATTGTTTAATTAGTACATAATAATTAATGCATGCTGCATGAGTGATTACTATAGGTTACTACTATCCACGAGACTTGAGGAGAAATATTACACACACAACTACATTAAGTACTGATTGCAAAAAAGTTGCGAATTAATGGAATGAATGAGTGAATGTACCTATATGTAAATAAAAGCACAATATATTTTAGAAAAATTGGTAAAACAGGATAAATGTCAAAATTAAACACTTTAATTAACTGTCACTCAATTTATCTTCATTAAGATATATTACGAGGTTATATTAGTCGAAACTCGAAATCAATCATTGATACTTTATATATAGGTATTTTATTAGATGCATTAAAAAAAATCTTCCCGAAATACTTAGAACTTACTTTTACTTGCAACAGGTACGAAAAAGAATAAAATTTCAAAATATCACTGCCATAAGTTACCTAGTACCTACATGACATGTTGTTGTTTCAAGTCTCGTGGCTATACATGTACTCGAAGACGAATATTTGTATGTATATCACCAAATGGCTAAACATATTGATACAATGTTTTCCTCTGTATCAACCTTTGTTATGTTATCAGTGTTGAACAAAATCTGCACGAAAAACTTGAATATAATTATGTGAAAAATAAGGAAATTAATTGCCTGGACGCATCACATTCCAAGTTTTGAAGTGATTGCCCTAAGATCACCTAAGTATCAAATTCAACACATTATAATTATTATTACACGTTATTTGCTTTTTCTACAAGCGTCAAAGAAGCGCTATCGTCGAGATGCACTTGTATGAAAGCTTGTTACAAAACGCTGTCCTTACTTCTCTGCCGTGGCGGGGTCAGAGATCGCGGGAGGTGTCGCGCGGCGCTAATGAGGCGCATGTCTCCGTGTCGCCGGGAGGGGGTGCGGAGCGGGGGGGGGAGTGACGTCACGGCACACGTCGGCAATTACACGCGCGAGCGTGGCGCTAATTGTCACGACCGGCGCGGGCGCAGCGGTCACTGCTTCTAATTCCCTCGAGCTTGAACCGCGAGCCGTGTACTGCTAAGTAGCTGCCTGGTTTATAGTAAATTGCTTTTCTAAACATCGCCCTGAACATCGCAGCGATCCTTTTCTGGAGTTTAACGTAGAGAAGTGAAATTCAGCTCCTGGCAATTAGATTTTGTAAAAGGTGTATAATACGGGGAATAAAATGTGGTGTGAACTTTATTTTATAGTTTTTTTTATTATTTTACTTCAGGCCCTTAATTCGTCATTTCATTCTGACACCTACACACATATGATACATATGATGTACACACTAGGTAATCTATAACATTTTCATATTTCAGTATTTGAATCTAACAGTACCTAAAGCCCGGAATAAGGATTTAAAGGTTGAACCCAACATCAACGGTAACTAAAACAATTCCGTTTCAAAGTTTTATTTATCCTTCGCAGGCTCGGCGGGAGGTTTTAATTTATGCGATATGCATGTGGAGAGGTGTTCCTTGCACGGTCGGTGGTGCTGGTGCGCGGTCAGTGACCCGTGGGGAAAGTGCGACTGTAATTGGGGCAGAGTGGCCGGTGCATGAGAATATTTGTAGCGGCGTGACCGCAAGGCGCAGGCGGCGGCGGGTACATTAATCGCGACTGCAGCATTGCGATTGCTTAAAAAAAATTATATAGCCGTATATATAGACAACCGAACACATTCGCATGCATATTATTTTTTAGGAATTACAGTACAGCACAGCACAGCACAGCACGGCAGAGCACAGTACAGTACAGTACAAACACATGTGAGATACAATAAAAACAAACAGAAGTAGACAACAGGTGATCTTATCACTAAATAGCGATATCTTATTGACAACCTTTGGGTAGCGGAGACTTTAGAAAAAACATACCTGTGGACAACATTAGTTATTTATTGTAATAAATATAAATAATATTGTCATATTAATCAGTTGGATCCACTTCCGCTCTCGCTGCCGCTCGTGGCTTGCGCGGCGCGCGGAAGCCGCACATCGTTTAATTATCGACGCGGGCGCAGCGCGGTAATATCCTTATAATTGTTACAAACACACAATTACCGCCAATGATCACACTTGCGCAACGTTTGACCGACACTTAGCACCGCGGGCTTCCGCGTGGGACTCCCAACAATCCAAATGCAGAGCCTAGTGGTTTGAACCTCAGAAAATAATTACGATATTTATGATAATTTATATCATTAAATCCATACTCCATATAATATTATAAAAGCGAAAGTGTGTCTGTCTGTCTGTCTGTCTGTCTGTCTGTTACCTCTTCACGCTAAAACCGCTAAACCGATTTAGATGAAATTTGGTATATACATAGTTTCAGTCCCGGGGAAGGACATAGGATACTTTTCATCCCGAATAAATGTAGTGTTCCCGTGGGGTGAGCGGGTAACACCTCGGGGCACAGCTAGTTATTTATATGAAGACAAGGAAGTGACTGTGCCATGGAAGTTAAAGTTAGTAGTTTTAGAATGATGGATTCGGCTTGCAGAATATTAATTACAGCAAAAAATTATTGCAGATTTTTTTTTTATTTTTATTAAAGCAGTAACGTCTGCTTACGTAAACTAAATCTTTATATCAAAGCGAAAAATTATAAAAAACATGGCGCAACTATAAGGGTTCCTAGTTGACTACAGAACCCTAAAAAAGCGGGCTTTCAACTCACGTTTTCACGGCTTTCCGGGCGATACGGCTGAATTGCCAATTATTCTATCAAATCCATTGGCTTTTTGCTTTTTGGCATCGTAGCGTTATCTACCGTAAAGATTCTGACTTTTTCGTTTCGGCACCATCGTCTCAAATTGTTGCGAATCATAATGATAAAAAATTGAATATTAAAGTTCCTGATTGACACTCAGTGGTTGTCTCTTCAGGTATATCATCGTTATATGTAAGCCAAGAGGGGAATCAATGCAAATCAATTTGTTTGGTTTGACCGTTGTCTTCCCATGAAGTTTTATCGCCGGCCACTTTTATTGTTGAATTGATCGGCGGGCTCCGGCTCGACGGCGAATGCGAAGTCTTTGACTTTAGCAAGGAATTAATTAAAGGCATTCTCTCGCGTTGGCCTTTGATCACTGAACCGATGTATGTAGTCAATACCTTTGTAATTATGTGATTACATGATTCCGCAAACGTATGTGTCTACGCTGCCGATAGTCATCAAACAAGCAAAACTATCATTAGATGCACATAAACCAGTCTTTTAGCAGAACATGGGCCACCGGAGCCCCATATTTTAGTTAGGCACGCTCGGCCTGGCCTCAGACGTAACGTGGAGTCGCGGCTGGTATGGCGGGCATCCCGGGCGCGCCATCCATCAATCGCCGTCACTGTTCTCCTGCCCGGAGCTTTCGCAGCTTCCATTAATTTACCGTCTCCTCGGAAGGCACGTCGAGGGGCGCCCGCGTCGGGGCTCATCCGCGCCAGGGCACCGGGCAGGTGTCGCGGCTGACGCCACGGTGCTTGATAAATAATACATGTTATGAATTATCCTACATTGCGCCGCTCTTTCCTTATTAGCTGGTAGCTCGTGTACCTAATGCCATTTGCGCTCGCCTAGTTCATAATTTTATGCTCATGAGACAACGTCCACATCTGGCGACCCGTTTGCCGACCGGTAAGTAGTTGAATGTCTCAATTTCTTGTTTATGCCTCATGTGCGCGGCTTTAATTGGTGTTGATTATCAGCTGCATCTTATTCGTAAAAAGGCTTTATAGCTACCGTAAAAAATATTTTCCTAACTTCATATTCACGATAAAGTTATGTTCGCTATAGTTGCCATTAACATGATTAGAAGTGTTCGTATGGTTTGCATGAAGTTCAGGACCCCACGTCAGTCGTCGTTAACAGTCAGTCCTCCGCGCTGTAATTACCGGCTACGGCGCCGGCGTCGTAAACGCTACACCCGCCGTAAACAGTGCGCGCCAGAATCGCGCACTGTTCACACGTTACAAGACCGTTATACGGTTTTTGCACGCTCAGACAACGTCGACACTTTCATTTCAATTTGTTACTTTTGCGGTACTTACTTCGAATGCTATTGAATATTCACCGCCAGTTGTCAATGTTAATTGCATTTGGTGGAATAATATCTCTGAAATGAATTTATATTGAATTATCAAGTCCAACAGTTTTTTATGCATTTATTGGAGTATTCAATATTACGGAATACTCGATATCACTCGAGATTTCGCATATTCTTATCGACCAATGGCTCTAATATCGCAAAGTCAGTATAGAAATTCAGAAAAGAGTTGCAGGGGCAACCTTGGGTGTAGCACATGTACAAGTTGCGAGGACGCGCGCGACCCGGCCGAGCGTGCGCGGCGCCGCCAGGACGCAGACGCTGACGACTGGGCGGTACTCTCTAGCTGTTTTGACATAAGTAAATGCAGTTGTATGTGCATCTCAGTATGTTTGATTAAGGCATGGTGTACAAAATATACATTTGTAGGGATCCGACGGACTTGAACCTTGGTGCATGTGAAGGTAGATCACGACCGCGAAATAATTAAGTAGTACCTAGCTGGTAATTCGGTCGGTCGTATACCAGGTACCGCTGGGGAGACGTGGTAAAGGTGGATCTGCGTAAGATTCAAGCTGAAAACTGGCGAGAAACTGCGTAATTAAGCACTTGAATATTGTTTTATTTTGTTTGCATGCCTTTTTGGTAGAACATAAGCAACACTGTTTATACCTGTATCACCTAATTTATTACTATGTTCTTGCAATAAAAGAATTTGAATTTGAATTTGAATTAGGATCGGGACAAGTAGCGTAGGTACTCTCGTTTTGAAAGCTAAGATCCCTTTGGGTCACTGAGCCAAAATAGTCATAGTTAGTTAGTTAGCTGGTAATTATAAAAAAGAGAGAGCATATTTTTCGAACTTCGATACCTATCATTAGTGTAGTTACCCTGTTGTTGCAAATTGCACTTTATAAACCTGCCCTCTTTTTCTATTAAGAGTTACGGCTGCCTTTAGGCATCCTTAGACATTGCTAAATGTCGCATGTTCCGTTAACGTTCCGGTGCTGATGGGCCCGTGCTGCCGGGGCCGGGGCCGGCGCCGGCGCCGGGCCGGGTCGGCTTCATGCACGATTACATTAACGTGTATAATAAAATTCTAGTTCGCGATGTTGGAGCGATTAGGCTAATGATGCGGTCGAGCGGCCATTCCACTAGCCTCCGCTGCAAATGACGTGGTTCCCTTAGTCGCTAGTGACTCTCTTTCCTGATAAGACATTTGGTAAAATTTTAATCTTCTATTTACCTCCCTCTTAGAAATGAAACCTTACTTCATAAGAAGGATTCCTTATATCTATCTAATATAATCTAAATCATACTTCTGAACCAACCATGAATCCACAAGGATTATGTGTCAGTCACTGGTAGAGTTTTATTGGAAATATTGATGTTTGTGTTATTTAAATGTGAACTGTAAATTGGCACAGCCGGGATTCCCAGGCTCCGCTGCCGTCGCTCGGATCAGCCTTCCCGGACGGCGCCGGCGCAGGAAGCGGGTGAACGGGACCATTCTAATGAGCTTCCGTAATTAGCCGCAAAAAAGGAAAACCTTAACGGGCTTTAGTATTGCTTATTCGCTTGAATTTTTGATTTATTGTGAATTATATTGCCAATTATCGGCAAAAGAAGCAGAAAAATGCTGAGCGTCCTGTGTATGATTGATACGTATTACTTCGCAGATAATTTACAGCCACGCCGCAGATTCCGCGAAGCATAGGCAACTAAATTAAGAAGCATTATTTCCAACGAGATATGATTTAGTGGCGGCCTCTCTCGTTCTTACCGTGCATAAATAATGAATGTTATTACCGCGGCCGGCGCGGGCGCAACACGAGAAAAAACACACAAACACACGTCGGACAAAAAGCGGGACATTTAAAAAATCCGTGCAAGCAAAGCTTTTAAGATACGCATCTCCAAACTAAAAGCTCGGATGCACGCGACGTGTGCGCGTGTGTGCGTGCGTGTGTGAGTGGCCGCTGTGTGCGTGCCGTGCCACGGGGTACCGTACCGACTTCGATAATCTTCGATATTGAAAAGTTTTACATGCTGGTTAAAGTAGGTATAAGTATAGCATTAGTTCATGCTCGGAGCCCAAACCCTAAAATGAGGCACTAATATTTCTCTCCATTCATACTTCCTTGCGTATAAGTACTTCCTAAGATTAAAGATAACTGGTTTCGCCGCAGTTAATTAGCATTTTAAAGAGAATATGTAGTTATAAGTATATTTCTCTTGGTTATGTGATACACAAATTTGGGACCGAGTAGCATTATTAGCGGTTTGATTTGGGCTGTTGTGGGGCAGGCGGCCGCGTAATGGGCCGCGACGGCTGTGCCGCCGCATTAGGCGTGTTTGTGTCCGTCCGTCACGGACGTCATGGCACGTCAATTGTCTGACAGATAGATAGCATCACAATGAGCAGTAGTTGCGGTATTGTTGCGCCGAAACTCGACGCTGATCGGGATATTAGCCGCATCGTCGCGAGAGTTGCAACAACAGTCATATCATATCACTCGCGGATCGTTGTGCGAACACTTCTTAAATTAGACGGCCATTATTTATTTGGATCCATATCTAGATATTGAAAGCAACACTTGTTTTGAATTCAATTTAATATAAGTATTACTATTACTAGGGAAAAATTTAAATCATCTACACAGCCAAGCAGATTATCAAAATTAATATCAACGTCATGGTATTTTCTCTTATTATTAATCTTGCCTTATTTTGACGATCATGATATTAATTCGTATAATTTTATACGTAACATTCAGCAAATTTGTAATGTATTTTTTATCGTGAAATAAATAATCTAATCTAATCTGGTGCCTAAGAACAGATTTCCCTATCTCTTATAGATTCTAGCTTCCTTTTTATTGGCCCCTTTGGATTGATGCCCCTCCTCATCGGTTTCGAATTCCAATGACGCCGACCTGACAGCTAAAACTATGGAGTTCATCTATTATGAGCTCGAATATGTAGCCATATTAGAGGCATTGGTCGATTAGTCTAATCTATTTTGTATTTTTCTAGACTCCCTGAAAATTGTGAAATACCTATATACTACTGTCTGTTCCACTACCAGATTAGAAAAAAAAATCATGAGAAACCAGTTTTATGAAATCGTCATACATAAATACTACGAGTGCTGCTTCCACTTACTGAGGAGTTGCATAAAGTCTCCATTAGTCCTCCATTGTTATTTTTTTTTAATTCACAAACTGACCGGCGATTAACCTCAGTAGGTATAACCTGATGGTAAGTTATAAGTAATTGAATAAGCAATGGGACCCAATGGGTAGTGTGCTCATTATAAACTGCGAAAGCCCCTTCTGTTATAGTCAAACGTTTCATCGAACAATAATTTCATAGACAATTTTTGGGAGCCCTTCCACTCCTAGAAACTTATTTCGTCGAATGTTTCAATTCGCCGGAAAATCATTTCGCAGAATTTGTATTCCTCTCTAGTCATATATTTTTCATAATTCTTGGAAATATCATCCTATTGATTAGGTTAGGTTTTATACAATAAAACAAACCTAACCTAACCCAATTGGATGATATTTGCAAGATTTCGACGACAAATCATTTTATAAACTATTTGACATTTTAATGTCTAATAGTTTACAGTGGCAAAGAAAAATACTTCCTACAAAATGATTTTTCGACGAAAAATAATTTTAGGAGTCAATATAGACCCCAGTTTTTTCCCCCGTAGCCATACATTTTTTAAATAATCTTGAAAATGGCATTCTACAGATTAGGCTAGGTTAGGTTTGTTTTATAACAATCCAAAATATATTATATTTTCAGAGAAAGATACTTTCGATGAAATAATAATAATAATAATACAATACTTTATTGCACACCAATAAAAGTTTACAAAAGGAAACAAGACAAATACAATTTATAAATAACGGTAGACAACAGGCGGAAATAATATGTCTATGAAATGAAAAAAATATGAAGGGTTTGTCTATAATAGAAGGGTGCAGCTTGCACACAATACCCACTGTGTCCCACTGTTTGTCCGAACAAAGCGAAGTGAATTCGACCTCAAAAAAGGATTTCTACTATACTATAAGCTTCGGTTTTCCCGCGGCAACACCTGGACCGTCTACGTCTGTCGTGACTTCGCAGGATCTGAAAACGTAGGCGTTTGACCACGTAGTCTTGGAGACTAATACCTCCGGGCTGCGGCGTCACGCGGCGCGTGTTACCTGTTACCAAGTCCGTGGTTGCAGTGGAGTGGTTATCACGTGGTTCTGGATATACTTCAATAAAACTGTATTTGAATCGCAATGTCTGTTTATTTACTCATACGAAATACTTCAACATTGTGTATGATTATCAATTACTTCCACATTATTCAAATAATATATTGGGACGACACAAGGACAATATGTACAGTTTACGTTTCTAGTTAAAAGGCGGCCATTGTGAAAAAAGTCGCGTCCGCTCCACAAGCGGAATCGAAGTTGTAATGAATCGTGTCGTGCGCTGCGCCTACGCACCAATTATTAATAGCACCGGCACCGCGGTGCGCAGCTAATAACTAATAACAATAGTGCGAGCTGATCCAAGCACGCACTTAGTTTTATTAAGAACGCAATGATGATAAATTAATCAATTGAACCATCATTTATAAACTCATTTCGTTTTAGAAAGTTTGGACGGGTCTATAAAGTTTTCAATTAATAAAAGTGGATTTAGTTCAATCTGTTGGATGCGATGTATTTACTCAATATATGTTAGTAACAAATATTATGGCAGGTTTTCGTATTAAACTACAATCCCACGTCACGAATAGAAGCGGCCCTAAATCAAGTGCGATATATTATTTAACATACACACATTCATGAAGGAGTTATAACTGATATGAATTAAGCATTTTGTAACAACTTTTGATATATTCCGCAGTACCCTAATTTTAGTCTCTTTTAGCCTCGTGTTTGAAAGAGCTCAGTCCCGTTACGTTTTAATTGAGCGCCACTTAAGCAATTACACACGAAACAGAGCCGGTCGGCGATTACGGTTGGTCCTTCGAACCCGCGGGCTAGATCTCTAGAAAGTCGCCGCAGGATGCGCTTGATCCGATAATACCCGAGATCTGTATGTCGTGCGTGCAAGGGTAGGCATGCTCATAGCAGCTCATACGTAATAATTTATAATTCTCGTATTTGTTACTCTCCGGATCGCGAGCTTGGTGGCACGAAGAGACGCGCGCCGTCGCCCGAGGGCGGCGCAGGCGCAGGCCGCGCGCAAACAAGGATCGTGGCACGCGACGACATTTAAAACTGACAGTGAAATGAGGAAAACAGAAACACTCTTTGAATTTGTACGAGGGCACAATCTTAAAGGATAAGATTGCTGTAGAGTTCTTATTGATTTCAGGTATTTTAACCCAAATGGGTACTTTGTAAGAATAAGTAAATTTATAATCTGACAAAAACCTAACCCTATAGACAATAGGGACCATGGTGTTCAATAGGTATGTAGGTCTGACATCAAAGCTCCCAAACGAGAGCATGAGTGGTTATTGTTTTGTATTGTGATATTTATAACTTACATTGGTCTAATGAGGATCAGTACAATAAAAAAAAATAGCTGATAAACATGTGATGCTGTATAGGTAACTTCTTAGCTTGTTTATTTACGGGGTTCAGAAGCAGAATACATTTTAAATTTAATTTCATATTTAGATAAAATGTTTTGTATTTTAGTGTAGGCGACGATCCTTTGTGGTGACTGTTGACATTTAATTAATAATTTGTATATTAAGTGAGTTTATTGACATATTTATTCGACATTATTTAAATTGTTATATTATTTGAAATTTTTGACATTGTTGTTTCTTAATTATCTAATGAATTATGACTTGCTGAACTCGTTTAATTTGTTTATTATGTTGACGATCACCGTGTAGATTCGTGTAAATTGACTATGTGTAATTTATAATGTATCCCTATATGTGTTTGAAATAAATATAATCTATCTAATCTAATCTATAACAATCAATACCTAGTTCTGAAAAATACATAAAAAATTAGTTCATTCAGAATATCATGATATCCCTAATTGTCTAATAGAGTGGTAATGAGCTATCGTATGCATGAGCCTAAACGAGTGCACTGGCGGGTAACGGAGCGCATGACGCGATCACGCGGCCTGTGTCTGCGCAGAGGGGCCCATTCGAGTATGTATTTATTGATTACCTAAAAGATTAAGTTTTACACTGCGATACTCATCTGCATAAAATACAAAAATATGACCTCAGTTAGGGTTAGACAAGTTTTTGATCAGTAGAAAATTATCTGTAACATTTTGACACTACAATAAATGATTGTCATAGAATTCAATAATAATAACAACGTTTTTTTTGCGATTCGAAGATAAGCTAGTATAGTTACTTGTACTGTTAAAATGTCTTGAGTAGGAAAGAAAATAAATTATGTCACGAACAAGCTTGCTGTCGGGTTCGTCTCTACTTGGACACATTTCTAAAGTTTACAACCCAAAATGTATCTGAAAGTCAGTTCAAGTTCATTGAAATCTCGAGACATATTTTAGAACAATTGCTATCCAAATTAGGACGAGCTTAACAGAACGGAGCGAGGCTTATGTTTACTCAACATTTATTACTCTCGAGTAAGTGAATTGTAGAGCGCAATCCGCCGAGGATTACACAAAGCCGCGAAGATTGATGCGCCTGCGCCGTGTAACAGCCGAGATGTTAGAGTTAGAGGCATTTAGCGCACAATGACGCGCTTATTGTCTATAAGCGCGTCTTCCAGCCGGGATTATGCGTCCAGCCCACGCGGGGCTTATTTGTCAACAAGCACTAAAGTAACTGTTTATTGTGGGAGCACTCGAGCTCGAGGCGAGTGTGAGATGCTCCACGTTTTGTTCGGCCGCACACCTGCGCGCACGCAGCTAGGGCGACCACGGCCCACGTGCAAACGAGGTCTGGATTTGAATTAAACGGAAACATACGCTATCTTCACATGTTTCACTTTGTTGTACTTACATATAAATTAATAATTACGTAGTTTAGATAATTCATTGAGGCATTACAATACAAGTTAATAGGTACAATACAACAATGATTGATTCCACACCAACAAGAGATATAATTACAATTTATGGTTTATGGTTTAAGACATTTACACCTTACAATTTAAACCTTAAATGAAACAATAGTAGACAAAAGGCGGTCTCATCGCTAAAGACCGATCTCTTCCAGATAACCTCTGGATATCGGAGAAAACTAAAGGTGAACAGAGTAAGTGGTGAGATAAAAATTTAAATATGATAAAAAAGAAAATAAATACTAATAAACTCATAAATTGTCATATAAAAGACGGAGGTCATATAAATACATAAATAACTGAAATTATATCTATGCTTAAACCTACATACACATAAAACTTATGACAAGTATGTACATCGCAGTTGACATCAGACTTAACTAAGAAAAACAACACAATAATGAAGGAGCGACGGGAAGGGCAGAGCTAAATAGTAATATTTTTAAACTATATAATCATAGGATGCCACTCAAAAAAGAGTCTTACTATTTATTTCTATTAGAAATCTTATTACATTGAGATAAAGGATGTTTTGATCGGCTAAAGCCAATTCTATGCGAATCAACGGGGGTGACACTTAAGTATCAAAAATGTCTTTGCATTTTATTTTATCAGTAAAAAACAGGAGTCTGTCGCAGATATATCTACCATAGTGGCGTGCTGCGCCGATTGCTCTCGGTGGAGGATAATGCGCCGGCGCACGCACCCGCGGTATCGCCGCAGATCGCGCGCGTCACGCCGCGCGACTGTTTGCCTTCGCGTGTGTGGAGCAATCGTCGGCCGTTTGCAAAAATATTAGCTAATAATGAAAAAGCATTTCATTTAAATACAGATAATTTCTTCTTATTTCGGTTACTCGTAGTAGTTAATATTAAACATTCAAGAGTTTCCTTGAAGAGTCCATATTTAATTACTGGATAAAAGTTACGACTTACCTGTAGAGCCTACAATCTTGTGTATGAGTAAGGTTCGGCCTTATAAATAATTCACAAAAAAACTATGAACGAAACGGAAACGCAAATTGAATTTTTAGTATACTAATATTTATACCCATTACAAGAGTACGAAATATGTTTAACAAACAAAAAAGTTGAGCTACATACCTGCGTAATACCTACATCAATTTTACAATATTTGTATAAGACGAGTGACATAATGTAACTTTTGTAACTAATCTGGAGCAAAGAGCTGCGCGTGATCATGTTGCGCTGCTATTGTCCAGTTTGTAGAACTCGTATAGGTATTGTTTCTGGCTTGTTCGTTGTCGAAAATCTACTGATCTAAGCATATTGACTGCGTGCACCGGTTCTCAGCCTGTTTGCGTCCCTCGGCCTCTAAATCAGTCCGATCTGAATCAATGCGAGCGCCATTTAGTAGGCAAAGGAGGAATTTAAAATTCAATCAGCGCGCTATGGTTTCCGCCACACTCGATATTCGTGGTACGCATGCGCGATCCCAGATAGCGCATTTCAATATATAAATATTGTAATAGCGGCGCGCACGCAGCGGCGACACGCGGGAAGTGCCTAGTTACTTGTACCATTTGCATTTCCGAGCCGTGGCAGCAGATCGCACGACGCTGGCACAAAAACATTACGCGGTGAAGTATCTTCAGGCTCAGGCTTCTTCCTAGTCGCAGCTTTATAATTAAGGATCTTGAGATACACCAGCGAATGCTGTTTACAGTTCCTATACAGTTCAATTCTGAGTCATACTTACCCGTACAATTATGTCTCAGAACAAAATCATCAGTTTGGCCGTAATATTTAAATAAAGTCAACATCGTTATTAAAACTCCAACAATTAAATCGATGGAGACGTCTTTCCAAATGGCTGAAATTTTTCAATAGGTATTTGCATTTTCAACCCCCATATCTCCGCCATTTTTAAAAGTTTCGAAAAAATGGATCGATATAACTATATACAGAAAATATATTATACATAACTATATGATTATCGAACGTACTCACAAAATTTTATGTGAATGGGTCGAGAAATATGACCTGTAGAAGAGAAGAGAGCAGCTGAAAATCAAACATACGAAAGAATTTTTGGCCAAGCTTAAACGGAGACGCTTCACTCTCTCGGTCAGTAAAATATCATTAGATAAAGCATTTAAATATATACTTTAAAAAAAAACCTGGATACCTACTTAATTCAGTTTCTTTGAATTGAGCTGAGGCCTAACGTAAAAGGCTTTGTTTTTGCGACATAAGGTGTACTATGGGTGCCTGAGTCAACGGAATAATGTTTTCAAATAAATATGTAAACTTTGACAGAATTGTACGTTATAGCACGTTATTGGTATGTAGGTAAGGTAGTTTGTAAGGATAGATTAAAATGCTGATTAAAAGAATTAAAATAGATCCGGCTAGGTCGTGGGTAATTAAGTTTTAAATCCGAGCTGAGAACACTTTAGTTAGACGAAACAAACCTTGTTGGAAGCCACTTCCTTGCACACTCCGTCGCAGCACTCGCAGTAGTGCTCAGGCTGAAGAGTAGACTAGCTTTCAGGCTAGATTAGGCCTAGACAACATGGTAGAGTCCGATTAGAGCAGACTAGGTGCTAGTCCTGGACAAGCCCCAGGCTTAGTCTTGGTAGCTTCAGGATAGGTCATGGTAGCCCAGCATAGAGGATGATAGCCCCGGGATATGTATCGGTGGCGTCGGGACAGGTCCTTGGAAATCCCGTACACGTGACTTGAAGTTCAAGCACGCGACTGCGTGTGTCTGCGACATTTTGATTGCTACGCGAATTTCGGAGTACGCGAGGACCAAAACGAAATGAAATAATATTTTTACGGATCAAAATATTAACAAAGTATGAAATTTAAAATTATTGTAACCATTTTATTTCATTAGAACATTAAGAAGGAAAAGATAAATTCGAACTGTTTTCGTTACGATTAGATTCTTCTCTACGTGGAAACTGCAAATAATAGAGGCTGTCTTGCAGCGTATATCTAGTAGCAAACAAGCCTCCGGCGGCCGCTGCGTGAATAAGTAATCCCGACGCTAATCCCAGGCACTGGAACATCAGTATGTGCCGTATGTACAGTCAGGACAATAACATAGCCGTTCAAAACTAATTTGTCTCTTACATTTTTGCTACTCCCATAAACATTCAGGTTTAGACATTAATTAACTTTGATAAAAATTTAGGAAAACTGTTTTCCTATTGTAACGTCTCTTTCGTTCTCCAGCTAAATAATATACTGATGAATAAACGTTTGATACGGAGTTTGAATCGTACTCTAAAATACTCCATGTCTTTTTTTTCTGGGATAGTTATACGTTTAAGAACAAAAGTCAAGAAACAATATTTTTAATTACCTACATAGAAGAAAAACGTATGTAAAAAACCTTACTCTAAATAACCTATAATACAATTAAAAAAAGGTCCGCCTGCGGCATGGTCCCCTTGTATAGTCAGAGAGATTCTCCGGCAGAGGTAAGCGCCAGCTCTGGGGTCTCCCGAAGGGGACCCTGAACATTGTCATGTCAGCTGACCATGGGCCCAATGTCTCGACTGCAAGCGCCGCAAATTCTAGGTCTTTCATGTCTTAGCTCAGATCCCATTGCATTTTGCAGTGTAACTTTTTAAAGGTGACCGTGTAAATTAGCCACATGTGGGTTTTGCTCTTCGAGATCTTCGCGATTCAAGATTTGTCGGGCCCAAATTTGTATGGCGACGTACATCACGCGGGCAGATTCTCAATATTGTACCGACCGCGGACCTCTCTGGTTTGGGGGAGCTCGAGGGCGGTGGCTGCGCGAGGGCCGCTCGACCCTGACTGTACCCGCAGCGTAGCGGCGCGGTATCAGCTGATCGCAGCAGGTGCCGGCGCAGGCACATCAGACCGCATGCATTATTTATACACAAATTGCCGTAAACTATTGTATTCAAATGTATTATTATTATTGTCCTTGTTCAGCGTATAGGTTCCACGCCCGCCGCAAACTCTTATTTATTAATACTCGAGAAATACCGCGCTTATTTTAATCCCCGGTCCGCGAGCAATATGGGAATTTAATTTTCACATTCGCAAATAACTCAGCATGAATGCGTCTCCACGAAGTGCGTTTAGTTAAATCCAATTCACGCCGTCGCCAGCTATTTGTCACTCTAAGCCTTCGGGATCCTTTCAGCCCGCGTTTCATAATATTGAGCTACGTTTGCAAAGTCTATGGGATAATCTCATGAATAGATAGTGGTGTTGTAGTGTGAAATGTCGGATGATGGAAAGCGCGGGGCCACGCGACCCGCGGACGGGGAGCGTGAGCGGGAGGGGTTGGGGAGGGACGGATGCAATGAACGCGAAACCTTAGCAATTAATGTTCACGTTATAATTGCGGCGCCGCGACGCGTTGTTCTAATCGCTCCGAATTGCGGCCCAATTACCCGCGTGATTAATGCACCCATTAAATTGTGCTGGAACGGAACGCTTTCGTCAATATGTCTTAAAAAATTCAACGGCAATTAAATTGCGCAACAGCGGTATGTATTAATCAATTATATTGTAGGGTACTCGTAGGTATATGGCGCTCTCGTTGTAAAATACATCAAGAAAATAACCTCGTGTGAATCCTCGCTTAAAGATGGACGAAGATACAGGGAACCATGATAACCTAGGCTACTATTTGTCATATGAGTAAGAACAAAAAAAAGCGTGTTATTGAATGAAGGACACGTGCAGAGAGAAACGGAAAATTTACAGGGGTAATCGAATGATTGTCAGTTGGGATGTGGATTGTTGTCATAGCAGAAGGTTGGTCACATCGAGTGATACCCGTTATAAACACGTAGTTAGTCGCGGCTCTAATGTACTGTCCGTCCCGTTGGCGACGCGTGCGCGGGCATACGCGCACACAGCGGCGCACTCGCACCGAGGCGCGCTTATTGAATAACGGCGCGTGAGTTATGCCTGTCAACGATAGCCTCGGGCTACCACTGATATGAGATATAGGACACAACACGCCAAACTCACTACTATCGCACTCTCTAAAATAGGGCTACACCATGTTAGGTAATGAGAAGAGCTGAAGACCATTTCACCAGAAATATTTTAAATATTAGTCTGGATATTAGCAAGGCATATCACATTATGCAGAAAATATTATTATTAAGGTTTTAGTATATATGCCCGCGTGCCTGTAGAACGGTTCCCCTCCGTTAGCCCGAAAAACTTTCATCCTAATTTCATTGGCCCTAATTTTGGTAACCCTAAAATCACTATCCCGAATTTTCCTTCATCCTAATTAATGAATAGCCCTTATTTCAGGATTCCGTATTTTCATAATACCTAATTACTTCATACCGAATTCTCACTAGCCCTAATTTGCACTTAGCTGATTTTTTTGACTACTAATATTATAATACCTAAAAACCTAAATTTTGTTAAACCTATTTATCTATAAACCTAAGGCGAGAGCTGCTCTCCCTCCGCGCCTCCTGTTTTGGAATAACACTAGGGTAGGACAGGCAAGACCACGTGGAGTCCTAACCTAACCTAACCTAACCTACAGGTTTCGGGGTTCAGCCAATTTGATATTTGTCCAAATCCGTATTTTCTGTTTTAACATAAAAATAGGTTTAATAATCTTTAGTACTCTTGACATTTAGTGTCAGTAGGTCTAATAATCATTAGGTGTGGTAATTATTAGGTTAAAATTAGTACAAATCATTATTAGAGTATTGAATTATTAGGTCTAACAACTAATTAGGGTATAAAAATTAGGTGAAATGACATTAGGGCTAATGAAAATTAGAGCTAACGTTGATAGGTGTAATAATATTAGCACTTGCGTTATTAGGTCAAGTAGGGGAGTACCCTGTAGAACACTAAGTTAGGACACTAGTTAGGTTTTATTATTAATAAACGGCATAAAAGCCCGATTAATTAAGTATAAGGTAAACGCTTGTTGTTATTTGCTCACCTCTCCCTAACACTATCCCCACTGAGCTAGTTCAGGAAACCTTCCAAAGTCTAGACTAGACGGCCGAAGGATATGCGATTGTGGCTAAACCCCACATCACAAAGTTACCAGTAATAGACAAGTTCAATTAAGCAGAAGCAACAGTTACTCCAATCCCTTGCGATCCAGGAAGTCTATTAACATCGATCAGTAGAACATGAATGTCAAGAGGGTTAAAATCATATATTCTATTAGCTGATGTATAAGTTATCGCAGTGAAAACGTCCAAATAGGTGTGTGTTGATGCTGTCTGTAGCGAACGTACGGTCACGCGGAGTTCATTATCGTGAGAGAAGAGTCGCGGGCGCAGGGTTGACTCAGCGGCGTGAATCAGGCTAATAAAGGGCAGTGAATCATTACAACACTGTAAACTTTATCCATAAAATAGATTAACATGGTTTTCGTGTGAGCGTTTTTAACGGCATTCATGTGTATGAAAATATTGAATAAATGAGCAGTGCCTGCCATCAAATTTGTCACGTGTTCATAGTTCCCATTCCTTAAGTTGCGTTGGTCCAATGCTCAGGTGCGGGGTCGGCAACCCTGCGCCTGAAGTGGCCATCTGCTCGGCTCGGAGCGGAGCGATCTCGAGTGCGTCAACTGTTTGTTATAAATAACGTCAAGTTATTGCTAACGGTGCCACTTAGCGCGCCCCGCGGCCCCCGTCCGCTGACGGATTCACTGTCGCTGCCCGAACCGAACACAACGCAATTAATAAAGCGCTTGAGTAGTGGGAGTTAACTATGTGTTGTTTTAGTTGTATTCTGTATTCACCGAATTTCTTAATAGTAATAGATTGGTAACTAAAATTAATTTGACTGATATTTACGTGCTTGTGTTTTCATATCTGTCTATTTTGTGTTTCCAAGCTTTACGTTGTAGGTATTACAAGTCACACCACTGATTTTTTGCACAGTTCACTCACTTCTGGCATCGTTTAACTTCGTCGATTTCCACCAGAGTTCATCCATGTGAGTTTGTTCTAAGATCAAGTACCTATGCTAGAAACCTTAGGAACTCTAGCATTCGAAGGAGGTGTTTTCTGTGTAACGGTAGTGACGGCAGAGCTCTTCAAGCAAGTCGCTCGCCGAGGGCCCTCGAAGCGCCTGCGCGCTCAGCGACCACAGCTACACAAACATACACACAAACAGTGTTTATGGCTATTACTGATTCAGACGAGTCGAGGACCATTGAACAGTTCTTCATCACGCCGCGTTCTGTTGTGGGAACGCTTTGCTGTTACCGTTTTTGCTCTTCAAGATGGTTCTGTTGGATCATTTTAATTGATGACTAGACGGTGCCCGTGGACTTCATACGCGTGAAAGTATAAGTGATACCTAACCCTTGTTTTTGCTTCTCCATAGTTGGGTGTCATATATCCATCTGGGGATACCCACTTACCCAAGTACATACCAAAAACATACATACATATCTATACATATCTATATACATAAACACTGGCAGACAGACAAACATATAATATATATATATTTTCGTATAGGTGACCTCCAATATTATAGTTGCCTATTGTTTTATTCTATTACACCCTTTTTTGTCACACCTTTATGTAATTATGTTTTATTTTAAGGTCAAGTCACACATAAAAGTGCAAGTATTCCTTTTTTGGAGTTTACTCCTTAAGAATCGATTTTCATATATAAGCCCGGGGTATGAAAAATATGGGGTGTAAAATCGAACGTATCTGCCGTGCAAATTTAAAAAGTCGTATCTCAGTATACGATCGGGGTAAAAATACGACTTCGTAATTTAGCAGGTTATGCCTTAAGCGTTATAGACTAAGATCCCGATATAAAATAACCTTCACCGAGATGTTTATTTGATGAAATGTATTTTATATTTAATTTAATATGTCAATAATTATATTGCATATGGGTTGCCTAACAAATTTTAGTCCAGGGTATGTTTAATTAATAATAAAAAAAAATGTTTTAAACATTTCACCGATTTGATTAATATTAGATAAATTCTATACCAATTGAAAGTATGAAGCCCATAGAATATGCAAACGTTAGGTTGCCTATTCTTTTCCCGTCACAACTATTGCGTAGCCAGGTATAAACAGGTAAATCTATACCTACTAGCATTTTGCAAAGGTCTGATTGTTGAATTGAAATTAAATAAAATTAAAGATTATTTAATTATGACTTTATCTAATAATCAATACGGTGAAATGTAAAAAAAAAAAAATATTTTATTTTAAACTAAACATACCCTGGACTAAAATTTGTTAGGCAACCCATATGCAATATATTTATTGACATTTTAAACTAAATATAAAATACATTTCATCAAATAAACATCTCTGTGAAGGTCATTTTATATCGGGAGCTTAGTCTATAACGCTTAACGCATAACCTGCTAAATTAAGAAGTCGTATTTTTACCCCGATCGTATACTGAGATACGACTTTTTAAATTAGCACGGCAGATACGTTCCAAAAATATAAGTATTGCGAGGATTGACGTTTGGTTGTCAAAGGCGACTGTTGAAAATTTTATCAAATTTTATTTTATTTATAAGTTAATTCAGTTTTAGAGTCCTTTTCGCTGTTTTTGCGATGAGTGAGTCAAGTCGAGGTGTCGTGAGTGATACGTCACTTTTAGAATGTGGGCAGCGGGCAGCTCCGTCGTGGCTATCTGAAGTGGAGTTTGATAATAAGGCAGGGCCGAGTCAATCGGATATTGTATCGGACGCTGAGTCCATGTCGGATGTGCGGCATATAGCGGTGAAGCGTGCTTGTGGTCTGAGCGACGAAAGCTGTGGTTGTAGTGATAGTTTTATCACAATAGGCAGGAAACCTAAACGCTTGCGGGTTTTAGCAACCGCCAAAACGCAACTGGAGCCGGACGGTGTGCCTGACAAGCTATTTGAAGTTTATATAGTGTCAAAAGAAGATTTACCGAAACAGATTGGTTTGGCAAAGTTGCTGCAATTTAAGGGTATAAAAGGAATTTTATCCGTCAAGTTTATGGGTCCACGTAAAGTTCGCATACAGTTTAACTCTAAGGATGATGCGGAGAAGCTTCTGGCTTCTCAGGAGTTTAACAATGAGACGAGACGTTCTTATTGGTCTAATATGGCATGCTGCACTTATGGAATTATAAGGCAGGTTGAGTTGGAGGTTGAGGAAGACGAATTTTTAAAGAATATTGAAGGGTCTGAAGACATTTTGTCAATATGAGACTGAACCGTTTGGATCATGATGGGCGTTGGGTTAAGGCTGAAGCTATTCGTCTGTGTTTTAAGGGAACTTCTTTACCGCCATATGTTTATGCCTACGGTTGCCGATGAAAACAATACCGTAGAATTCACTGCTTCCGAAAACATCGGTATTGATATCGACGACTGTCCTGCTAATGTGAGTGACGAACACGGCATTCTTAATGAATCGCAACAAAAAAATGCCAGAACCCCAAAAGCAGTAAAGAGAAGAGCTGTCCGGTCACAGCAATCGGCATCCGCTCTATTAATGGCAAAATTACTGGATCAACAAAATAAATTAGAGCCACCCCGGGAGCACGACGAAATAGATCATTTTTTCTTAGCCATTTCTGAAACTGTGAAAAAGTTCTCACCATACGTCCAAGCACTAGCGAAAAATAAAATATTTTCGTTAGTGTCTGAAATGGAACTGCAACACCTTGCTCCACCTAGCTCATCTCCATACTCCTCCAATCCGTCCCCAAGTTCGGGTACGACACTACCTACAAGTACTGATACGCCAATGCCAACAAGTCCGTACTGGAATGAGCCGACTAGCCTGTCGAAAAATTCTGTCTGGAATGATGATTACTAGGTTACATTATTTTCAATATCTTTGAAAATAATGTAACGTTCGTTAGTAAAATGTGATAGATTATTTTCGGCTACTAAGCTGTAAATTTGTTAAAAATCAGTAAGTACAAAAATAAAAGAAGTTGATTATTCTTCATCATTTCACTGCTTCATCCTATGTAGAACCTTTAATAAGCCAAATTATAGTAGATTGTGTCACAAGGGAGCAAAATGAGATATTTCACTACACCTGTAACACCATTATTATTAATTAGTATTTTACTTACCGCAAACACACTGCTAGCTTTTCTCTTGATGTAAGACTTTCTCTAAATGTGGTGTTTCTTCTTGTGATAATATGTTCAATTTTTTTTAATAATTCATTAAATTGAAATTGCGTCATACGAAAGTAGACATAAAATTTTTCTTCGTCATCCACTAGGTGTTTAAATAATGTCCAATATTCTCCTTCGACTTTTCTTTTTTTCAAAGAGGCGTGAACCCAGTATCGTCGTGGTCCTCCGTTGTTTTCTTGATCTTCCAAGTCTAAGATAAGGGCTATCATTACTAATTCCCTCATGGTAAATTTTCTAATAGGCATTGTAAAAGTATAGGTAAGTATAGGAATAATTTTCTTGTCAAAAGTATTCGATTGCTCTTCCAGATAGTCTGGCTCACACGAAAACACAGATGAAACTACATAGAACTGTAACGCCGGGTATGAACGCTTATCCTACGGGGATGATACGCGGACACTACGGTCACTAAACTCGCTTATGCTACGGGGATGATACGCGGACGCTACGGTCACTAAACTCGTTATGCACGGATATGAAATGATGTGGGCACGTTGTAGTGGGCATAGCGGTCCGTGTCGCGTTACATTCCGTGCCTGATACGTTCATATTACGGTCATAGCATGATACGGTATAATGGGTATCCACCTTTAAGGTAAAACAGTACACTTTCCCGGTTACCCAATGTTCAATATGTTGGAAGTTCGGTCATCTGCGCAGGTTTTGTCCTACTACTAAAGTTACTTGTCCGAAATGCGGCGGGGAGCATGCCAATTGCGAAACGACTATTTTTAGATGCATTAATTGTAAAGGCAGCCATATGGCCTTAGATAAGTCGTGCCCGGTTTTTGTGAAGGAGTAAGAAATTCGCAGGATTATGTCTGCTGAGGGATGTATATATAAACGGGCTTTTTGGTTGTATATGCAAAATAAGGAAAAAAAGGATACGGATGTTTGTAGTCAGGATGCGCCATCTGTTTTTGAGAATGACTTGAGTTTTGGAAAGTCATATAGAGATGCTGTTTTGTCGAAGCCGTTACAATCTAAAGAGTCTGAAGATTCTGTCTGTCAGGCTGAGGGCCAGCGATCAGTAAGTCAGTACAGATTAGAGAGCGAGCCACAACAAGAGGTTCGTAAGCCGCGGAAGTCAAAAAGAGTAACAGATGTGAAGAGGTCCGAGTGTCTATTGGTCAATCAGCCTACTATTGAGCGGGCTGATATGGAAGATCAAAGACAAAATAAGGACAAGAAGAAGAGACGTATTACTTTTGAAAGGCTGGTTGAGAAGACGAAGGATATTTTGTTTTCTACCGAAAGTTGGGAGGAGAAGTTCAAAACGCTGTTTGGAGTTGTTGTTAAGGAGATTTTGGATTTATTTAAGGATTTTTTAAGGAAGGTGATTTTGTACGTTTGTTTTTGTCTAATGTAAATGGCTAGGTCTAATACCAGATCTTTCTTGAATGTAATGTTCAATTCAATATTGGCGGAACCCATAGCGGAATCGGCTAAATTTGTATACAGTTTTTTTTATGTAAATAGTGTATACAAATTTAGTTGTTTTAGTGTACATGTTATTTTTAAGTTTATACGGTTTATGTTTTTATTTATCTATGTCTTTTAGATGAATGATGTTGTGTATTAGGCCTGCTGGAGCTGGCATGTTCATAAAAATGATCAAAGCTCCTTAATTAATAGATTACAAAAAAAAGTATTGCGATACTACGGTAGAAAGGTCGTATCTTTGTATGGATTTCATAGTAAGATACGGTTTTTAGGGTTCCGTACCCAAAGGGTAAAAACGGGACCCTATTACTGAGACTTCGCTGTCCGTCCGTCCGTCCGTCCGTCCGTCCGTCCGTCCGTCCGTCCGTCTGTCACCGGGCTGTATCTCAAGAACGGTGATAGCTAGACAGTTGAAATTTTCACAGATGATGTATTTCTATTGCCGCTATAACAACAAATACTAAAAATAAAATAAAATAAATATTTAAGGGGGGTTCCCATACAACAAACTTGTTATAGATTATAATATATATATATAGGTACGGAACCCTTCATGCGCGAGTCGGACTCGCACTTGCCCAATTTTATTTTCCGTAGCACTGCAGACTGTAGTAACTAAACTAGCCGCTCGAGGGCGCTTTACATCACGCTTCCTTATTAAACTATTTACTAATCATTATGTGCAATAAACGTATTGAGTATTGAGTATATATTTTATAATCGTTCTTAAGGCCAGGCGCGCACCACGATTTTAGTCGCGCGATAATTTTGTCGCATAAATGCAAGATATGGGTTTATAATTATATTATGAGAGTGCGCGCACCACGATTTTCATAAACCCAGAAGAACGCTTATTTCTGCGACAAAATTATCGCGCGACTAAAAAAAAATCGTGGTGCGCGCCTGGCCTGAAGAGTAAACTCCAGTCGTGCGTCGGAGCTGACACACACACTTTTTTTCTTACTTTTTTTCAAAAAGCCCATTTAATTTTTTATTTTTATTATCTTTAATATATGTAGGTAGGTACATCTATTTGATTTTTACAAATTTATAATATTTAGTACCTATAGATTATGACTGAATTTACAATGAGTCCAAATTGGGAATCGAACCTGGGGACCTTTGGATTGCCGGTCCACTGTGTTAACGTTTCCGCCACCCAAACTCCCTCGTGTAGGTAAGATAAGATCACAGGCTCCCAATGGTGTACGGATACCCAAATGTATACCTAAAGGATATGTCTATTTTCATGCGAATAATAAAGGCTGAACTATTTAATATGAGGATTCCGACTGTTAGAGCCATGTAGGATATGATGCGAGTTTATCAGAGGTTGTTAATATGGCTGTGAATTATTAGTGCACTGGTGTGCGGTTGCGCAGTGCGTGGCGGAGCGAGGAAAGGACGGACAGCCGTAATATCTCGCGGATAAATTAGTTTGCGAGTCCCGGAGGACTGGCCATCAGCGCGCGATATTAAGTTGGTATTAATTGCGCGGCGCGGGCGCCGTTCCCACCGCGTCCCTACCCCTCCCCCTCCCCCTCCACCACCCCGCGTTCCATTAGCAATAAACAACCGGGTCGTGGGCAGCGGTTCCGCGTATCTACATAACGCTCCTAGATACAGCACCGAGCCCGCCGGCCAAACACTTGACAGATCACTTTTTGCTCCGCTGAATCGCAAGAATAACTAACAACTTTTCTTATGAAACGAGAATCAATGCAATGTATGAAGCAAACTCATAACGGAAGTCATACTTGAAATGAAATGTATACTGCTCGATAGCACCTAATGTGAGTTGCCAGCGCCAGCGTTTCGCAACGCTGGATAACTTGAGCGTTGCATGTCGCAGGAGAACGTACTAAAAATAAGTGCTACAATAATTATAAATCGAGATTATTCCCATCAGTAACATGTTGCATAGACGACGGTTGTCGGGTTGTGCGGCTGTGTGCGCGGCGACCGTCCGTCGCGCGCGCAGCGGCGGCGGCGCGACACGCGGGCACGCAATCAACGATGCTCAAGTAGGAGACCAAGCATCGATTAAAATTAACATTTCCCTAGTTTGATTACTTACCTATGCACTTATTCCAGAGCTAACGAGCAACCTTAATTGGTTGAAACCGTAAACACGCGTTTACGTATCATTCAAGTTGGACACCTTGATTTCATACCTATAAATTCATGTCAGGGTAGTTTTACCTTTTGCATTGACGGAAGTAAATTGCTAGTTTCTATATATTCTTTTGATACGTCGATGATCACCGCGGCCGGCCGAGCCAGGCAGCGCCTGCGCAGCGCTAGGTCTCGCGGCTCTCGTGCGCGCAGCTATTAACGCCTCAATTAACCGCGAGAGAGATTTATCCTTCATTTATAGCATGCAAATGTTACCGACAGCTCGGGATAAATAATAACAGCCGGAACACGACCGTCGACTATCGCCGGCGTAATGAAATTAGCAATCAGTTCTCGTGCTGTCATGTTCGTGTCGGCTGTCCCCGTGATGTATGGCGTGGCGCAAAAACTGCCGGGGCCGGCGGACCCGCGCTGGGAAACTTATTCCGATTGAGAAATCATCGGTCAGATTACTCGGATTATTAAACAAACGCATCAGGCGAGCTTCCTGCGCTGGTGCTTGTTGAGTCACGGTCGGTAACGAGCCCAAAACGCCTCGCTTACGCGCGGCTCCGGCGCGCGCATCCACACCGACGTCGGAGGAGGGGCGCGGGCTCGCGGGGATTGTTATATTAATTGGTAGGTAATTGCGCAGGAGTGCGGTGATATTGTTATCAGCGGCGCCGTCACGCACCGCGCGCGCATGCGCGTCTGGCGTACCGCGTTTCGTCACTTGGCAGTGGTTACGATGATTATGGAAAACGTTTTGATCTTGGATAAGAGGGTGGTGTTGTTTGGTAAGCAGAGTCGAGGGTCGTTGCATGTTTTTTTTTTCCGAAAAGGTAGAATGCTTTATTAGAAACTAGGGAAAGGATTAAATATGATATATACCATAAAAGAGCCAAAGAAAATTAATCCCACGGCTATATACAGATTATTTAATATAATATGGGCATGGGCAGCTAGCTAAGCATTAAGTGCAACCAATTTTCCAGCAAGCTTACAGCGATTGCGGAATTTTACGTCAAACCTTATACTTGAATTGTGATGAAGTTTAAAAATAGCTTCCGCGAACATAAATCAAAAATTGAATATACATAAACAGCAACCAAAAGGATCCGCCCGACGGCGAGCGGCCCGCGCCGAACTTTCCTCGGCTCACATTTAATAACATAATTGCGGCCGCTGCGTCCGCGCACTCCTCCAAACTTATAATTGTAACAATAACTCGGGCCGTAATAGCCGCCGCGGCCGCTAGGAGACGCTGGGAATAGCAACCGGAATGGCGGTGAGTGATCTTTGCCAATGAATGATTATTGACCATTACGAAGCACGTACGCTCTGTTTATAATCCGTAAATTATTGTTGTCTTGGTCAATCCGTGCCATGTCAGGTCATAGCAAATACTTGCTGCTAAATTACGTTCATTTTGCTATTATTAAACAAAGGAAAACGACAACAAAACATATTTAAGACCTCTGTGTTTACGCACATATGGAACGTTTGCAAGTGCTGCGCTGAATCATGACTTCGTACCTCTGCCGGCATATTTCTAGACGTCACCTTGTTTAGTCCTCGGTTACGTTACCCTTCTTAGAATCTTCTAACTTGGACGTGACACCGATTTGTCTTTAAGTATATTGTTATCTTTATCGTTATGTTATCTTTTAATCTCCTTCTCGCTCTCTTTCCTTTCTTCAGTAGGTAGTTAAGTATATCATTTCTTGAACTTCCTGGATCACCAATGACGAGGCAGCAATCTCACGTGGTAGTCGTGGTACGTTATGAAATTTACTTAGGTACCTACATAATATTCCTTGACTGTAGGTTTTCAATGACCCCGGTCACCCTCGAGTCGAGCAGCGCCGTCTAGGCGTCCTGCAGCTCGCGTGACGGAGGCTGTCTCGGCTGACCCACTCCCGGCGCCATCAATCACGGAGCTCCCTCGCTAATTACCGCTGACCGTCTTATCTCCCCTCCCTCCTCCGCTCCCCTCCTCGACCGCCCCCGACGTCAAATAATCGTCGGTTTTATTTCAATCCCGAGCACGATTAATCCAAAGCGGGCATTATTTATTGCGGCATCGCCGGATAAATATAATCGAGTGTAACCAGCCGCGGTGAAAAATGCGCGAGTCAATAGTCGGGTTAAACGATGAGGTGCGCGGGCGATGGAGACGGATGGCCGCCGCGCGCCAAATCTGCTGTTTCTATTAATTGAAACCATCACTCGTGTCACGCCGCAGCCTCTCCGAGCAGACATACGGCTTCTTTCCATGTGTATAAAAAAACTGTGTGTTATAACTGTGTAGTCTTTAAGATTAAATTTAAAGCTAGATAAAGTTAACATCTAGAATCTTGACAGGTTGATATCTGTTAGTAACGAGATGTGTAATCGGCACTAAAACTTTAGCAAATTATTAATTTGATTGTACATCGTCCATCAAACACCTCTCATTGAATGTGCGGTGAGCAGTAAATAATACATAAATCAAAGGTTTTTGTTGTGAATTAATTCACCGCGCTAGTGTATTGTGCGCTAACGAAGCTGCGCGCGCGCACCGCGGACCGTGATTATTGATTCTTTTCGAACCGCGTTTTGTTCTCTTTGTACTTCTCGTGTGTTGCTCCTATCGGATGGAAAAAGTACTACACGGTTGAGTGTTCATATGGAAATATTTGTCGATGTTATTATTCACTTCAAACTGTTGAGTAATATGAATTTGATCTTTGCAATGAATAGCCAATTAGATCGAGCATGTCTATTCCAAAACTAGTTTTAATACGAGCCACTGCGCTTCTTAGTTATCTACATAATATGCTAGAGTAGCGCTGTAATCTCCGAACAAATGTGTGTTTATTTGGACAAGTTTAAAAGAGGTTCTATTATTTAGCGATAAACTCATCAATCACACGAACAGAAGCCTGTGGTGTGTTTGGGTCGGGTGGCGGGTGCGTGGGAGGGGCGCGTCATTAGCGCGCGTGACTTGCGCAGCGCGGCGCGGCGCGGCGCGGCATCACGGCCTGTGCGCGGGCGCAGGCCAGCTCCTGCTCCCACGGTGCTGCCTCATTTGTATGTGCACCAGGATACGCAGGTCATCCAATTATCAAATATTCTCTCCATATAGCGGATCGAACGGGTGCGGGACTAAATGAATGGCTTCTGGTCGAAGAGGTTAAAAAATTAAAGCGTAAAATTATTCACCTTATGAATGAAAAAAAGAGCGACGAAAATAAAACAGTTCATTAACACGGGATTAGACCACCTTTGCACTCGGACATTATGGAAACGTTGACAGAAACATCATCAGTTAATTCCACATAACGAGCCATAAATATCATCCTCATCCGTTTATAAATATGGATTTCTAATATCGCTAATGTAAACTCATTCAAGGCGTCGGACAACTCGCAGGAACTGGCGACGAGTTTTTGTGGGGCTTGAGCAAGCGCACAATAATGAGAATGTCTCACCCGCGCCCGCGCCGTAACTAGAGAAGGGTGCTCAATGTGGGCTAATCGAAAACAAATGTAAAGAAATCACGGGCCGTTCGTCGATGTGCACATATCCGGTTAAATGTGTTGTCTTAATGTCGCTAAATTACTACTAACGTGTCACGTTACGAGCTATTTACGAGACAGTGTGGACATTAAGTAAACGGCTCGTCCAGCGGTGGGCTCGCTAGCCGCGCCGCGCGGCGTCGCCCGCGGGATTAGCATAAACACGACCAAACCGAGCATCGACCTGACATCACTTATTCATGAGGTTATTGACAAAATAGGAAAAAAAGTCGACTGAATTGCCGATTTGTAGCCTGCCGCACCTGTCGATCAATAACATTTCGATTCATCGATACGACTTATTGATATGGAATATTAGTATTACAAAAAACTGGTGCTTAAAAAAACCTGTGGTAAGCTGTAACTTTACCTGTTGATTATTATATACCTACAGCACGCGAGCCCAATGTTATAGGAGAGACCAAGGCGTCCAGACTCTGCTGGTTCGGCCACGTTGATATAATGGGAGAAGACCGAGTAGTCGCAGACCCGTAGGACGGCCTAAATATCTCTAGAGTGATGAAGTCTTAAAAGATCTCCGGGACCTTGGCGTCCGTGACTGGCGAGAGCTGGCTCAGGATCGTGCAGCGTGGCGTAAACTGGTGTGGGAGACCAAGATCCACCTAGTTACCTACTGAAGACTTGCCTACTCAGACAAATTCTGCACGTGCCTAATTTAAGTGTCCCCTCCCAATATCAACAGCTGTCCGACATAATAACTATTCAGTACCAACTGTTTAGACTAAAGTCAATTCTGATCCTTCTCTTGTATCTATTAGCATTTTATGACAAGTTAAGTAAATATTACGCGATGACCCGACCCCCGCCGGGGTCCGTCGCTTAACTCAGGCAAACGTCTTGATTTGTAATACAACACGCGGCAGATTAATATTTATTGAATATCCTAACAGCGGGCTGACACGAGTGCTCCGCGGCAGTTGCCGCATGTATTACGTACGATGTCGCGCCGCGGGACGCGCCGCCATGCTCGGCGTTCCCAGGCTTGCATAGTCACAAGGGTACCTGAACCTGATGTGCTTGTTTTAATTGTGCTGCCGGTGGCCCCTCCTCGTATCACCTATCCTCAATGATGATGGCTGATGGTGATCTCGTCAACAGCTATTGTCGTGGAGTAAATGACACACAATTTCTTCAGCGTAACACTGTCTGCTTTTTATGTCATAGGGGGCAAACGAGCAAACGGATTGCCTGATGGAAAGCGATAACCGTCGCCCATAGACACCTGTTGAGTGGCAGTCCCAAGACTATATAAAAGTTTTTGAGTAACTGATAATGCACCATAAAATTTCTTAGATACTCGTAAATTTGGGGCAACACGATTATTGCTAAGTACTCCACGCTATATGCTCTATCTGTATGATATGAGATTTATAGTACCTGATATGGTCAGTTTTCAAATATTACATTTGAGTTCAAAAGACTTATTGCTGCAATATCATGATACTTCGTGAGAACTTTTTCGACGGCCGTTTCGTCCTTGCAGATATTATATTAGCTGCGATTGCGTCACAGATCGTAAATTCTCACGAGCATTGTTGTGTTGAACATAACTTACATGTCCGAAAATATGTTCTCATGTCCGAACTAGCCGACGGCGGTTGCAACAGAGACGCTGGTATAGCGGAGCGCTGGTACAGCGGACGCTGAGGCCGGTGCAGGCGCAGAAATCGTGTCTGCGCTCAAGCTACCAAGGTTACCATTTACGGAGTGCTTATGTACACCATTAACTATCGAATTCATAAGAGAACTAAAACTACTTAAGACTTCCCGACACTAAACATTGCAGGTGCACAGTTATCTATATATTCGTGTATGTTTTCAGTTATCATGCTATTAACTATCTCAGCTACTAAAGCATCGCAATTCAGTGTATCTCCTTTTTTGATGTACGTGTTCGGCATTTTTAAAACTCCAGCTACTTGTAGTGCAGGCTGCGAGCTTGAACTATGACCGACCGGCGGTGCCTGCCCCGCTCTCCGCTCAGTACCGCGTCAGAACCACAGGCGTGTTTCAAAAATGTATTTTAAGCTCATTCGTGGAAAAGGTTGTTGTAGTTTTATGGAAGAGACGGTTAAGTAGTAGTAGCAGAACAAATTTTTGGGTGGTATTGGAACAAAATATGGCACGAGTCAATATCACAATTTCTGCAGGTTTGGGGAAAATAGCAAATGGCCAGATAATTCTTAATTCTTAGTTAATAGTGACGAATTGACGATATAGTACCGTCACACTATTTATAGCATGTCGTAGAGGATCAATCTGGTTTAGATTCTAATAATTTACAGGATATAACACCTGCAAAAACGGTATAGCAATAAAACCAGCGACATTTCATTGGTAACATACAATATTCAATAGGATGTTATCCATAGTTATGAGCTGCGGGGTCCGTGCGTTGTGCCCCGGGAGCAAGCACCCGCAGCCTCCTCACCCCTCCTCCCCTCCCACCTCCTCCCGCAGCGCAGCGGGCACATGACTGAGTAATTGATTCCGACTTTAACGAGCAGCAGAGCGCAGGCGGCCGCGCGGCTGATACCATCGGAACAATAGCATTTCAAATGAGCAGATCGAAGGTTAAAGTTAAGACCCGGTCGCGGCGACGCTAAATTGCTTTCGACCATATTAAGAATTTTGTGAAAGATAACATCGGTCGGTTTAATAACTTGTCTAGTTTAAACAAAGGCATATTGTCAATCCGTGGTTGTGCCCGCAGACTTTGTACCGCGCCGCACGAGGCGGCTTTCTCTTGAGGCTTTCATATTTCAGGCCCATCTCTGTTTTGATTTAGATTTAGTACCTACTTAACTGCGTCATATTTTGTAGGTAACCGTTAGTGTTATAATACTCTATTCCACGCGTTTTAACGATGCGGTCATAATCTGCCAACGTGTTCCCCGTTACGACGGCTCTAACAGCGTGTGGTCACAACCTAACAGTAATTCGTATGGCCTTCTCTGCGCAATCGCCGGACTGTTTCTAGACATTACCGTTTACTGCTGTGAATCTTGAAATAAATCCGCTCTCCATGGCGGGATCAGGAATCTATCGGATCAAGGATTCCGCACAATTACCGGCCATTGAAAGTGACGCCTGCGCAGCCCGGTACGGCAGTTGTGCGCCGGCGTGGGCACGGCGGGCGATTCTGATGACGGATTAAACATCCTCATTGTTTTGCCAGAAGTACTTACGACTCAACATTAAGTTCGACTGGAATCAATGTTGCACTATAGTTGGGAACCACTCTAGTTCAACGTTGAATCGAGTACGAACACCGAAAAATGCGCGTAATTTGTAAGAACTTTTAGTTGCGAGCTGAGTTGAGTTAAAAGCAACACAATCAAGAGATAAGGAACGGGCCACAAACGCCTCTAGAATAGCCCTCGCTCAAGGCGAGCAGACAATTACCGAATAACAGCACAAGCGCACACTGCGCGGGATGGCAAGGGACGACCGCAGGCTCGGTTAATAATGCAAAGGAATAATGTGGTATTTCCACGTAAAAAATAGAATCGATAAAAAAAGAAACTATAAAAATACACAGGAATTTAATTGTTGTTTGCCAAACAAACTATCATAGCGTTGTTATTAGCGAGTGATTGCCAAAATGTCCACTGAGCGCTTGCATTTGTCAGAAATCATTCATTTAGAATGCATGAGAAACACTGGTATGACGGAGACTACGTGCATAGTACGTATAATATGCTGCTGCGCAGAAACCAATTTTACACGTGTGTTTAGTTTTTGTCTCCTTTATTTATATGGCAATGTAACTTTCTAGGGTTCCATACCCGAAGGGTGCTAACGAAACTCCGCTGACTATCCGCCTGTTCGTATGTCAAGAGCCAAGTAAAAAGTTAAAGGGTTTTTAATTAAAATATTTCGTGTGTTTTATAGTTTTTTTTATACATTTTTTGCTTTTACTGTTGAATGGTAATGGGTAGACACATGGGAATAGTCACTAACTTAACTGGAGATATGTGTATCTTTTTTTTGATCGCAATGATACATACTTATTTTATGTTTTCGATCCCATATCTGAGTCATTTTGAAAAAAATTGACAAACAAAAAAAGTCTTAATTTATTGAATATCAGTTTTACCTACTACTACTAGTGCTTGCAATATGCCTTCGATTTTGTAGCGTGACACAAAGTCTAAATTAATCGTGTAATAACCGTAGGTACTGTACGGTTCCAACTCTTTGAATAACTAAATCAGACACCCTGCCGTTGTCTTTTGGAACAGCCACAAAATATATATATTCTCCCTTACGATATCCATAAACAAACAACGATTGCTTCACGAACTTCGCAATCTGCAGCTAAAAAGATAATCTAAGATCGTGCAGTCAGACAAAATCCGTTAGTCCGCTTCAGCTGCAATCGCAGTCGAATTCGCTGTATGCGGGCCGGTATGTAATTATTTGCATATCTCGAAATCGCCTGCGCCCGCGCCGTCCGTCACTCGCGTCGCGGGCACGCCGCGTGCGACTTACATCTCAATAGTTTTTGTGCGAGTACCGGTACGGGGACACTCGTTAGCCCCGTCCCACGGTACTGCCACGGTAGTTCAGTCGCGTCACTATAAACGTCCGCTCGTTATGATGACACATTTCACCGTTTCGTGACTGTAATGTGTATTTCAATTTTCAATTATTGTTTTATGACGCGGGGACATCCAAATTGGGAACCATGAGAACGGATAAAAGCGAACAGAGACGATACTTATGTGCACTGAATTTATCATGTAATTCAACAGGTCCACGCTATCCTACTCGCTAAAGGCAGTACGGGTCGCAAGCGTGATTGCTCTTCTGGGTGTATAATTCCGCCGCTCATTAAGCTGCAACAGTGCATCGATATTTAAGAACAACATGCTTTCACTATCACCAGCCAGCCATGATTTACAATTTTCAGGTCTTCTTCCATTCCTCTCAGATAACCACCGAGTATACTACTTAGGGTAGGTTAGGTAACCACATCTAACGGTGCACCACTTTGCATAGCAAGCACAATTTAGATAACCCTGATCTCACACACTTAGATGTTGGCCTGTTGGGATTATACCGACCTGGAAATTATAATTTATTTTTGCTCCCTTTTGAGCCCAAACATATTCACGTAACAGGTGATCTTAATATCCCATCTATCACAGACATAAAATTAGCGGTACCTCAATTTCAATCGCATGTTTACTTTTTGCATCCTAAATTTAAGTAAACGGTTTAGTGTTCTCGGAAGAGATCGGGCGCGCAGCGGAACACCAAACGGGAAAGCTAATAAGTGTAAATTATCACGTCCACTCGCGACGAGTCGCGGCTCACGGGCAGCTGGAGCGTGTGTGGGGCTAACAGGACTGTAGGGCCGTCGTGCTCGTTTTATTTTCTAAGTTTTGTTTAGACAAGGTTTAGCAACCCTCGGCTGACAGTAACATCTGACGCCGAAGCAAGTCTCACCTGGCTCCCGGCAAACATCTTATATTTCTTTAACAATGTTGCAATAAGGGAAACAATTACGGTTTTGCCGCTTGAAGTAAGCCTGTGCGGAAAAAAACATTCGTCTCTCTGGATAATGTAAGACTGTTAAGTGCAAGAGTGACGGATGCTGTCGTTTTAGCAGCACACAGTCGCTCAATGGCCGACATAAACCAGGCTATTCGTATACACCTCCTTGACGTTAGACATAAAACATTATATGTTCCCTAACTGCACCTGCAGTTGCCCGGCTGCCGTCTTATCTTCACCACTCGCGCACAGTGAGGACATTGATAAGACACTGTAAACATTTATAGTGTCGTTTCTCACGCGACAGCTCGACGCACACTGCTGCGACACACAATGCTCTAGCGCAGTATGAATGAAGTTTAATTGTGAACAGATATAATTACAGATACTATGTTATGTAAATAACGGTAGACTTGGCATAGTAAGCTGTCGTTATTTTATATCCCGTAGCTGTCTTAGACTAACGTGCTTACTTGATAGACGCCAGAAAGCTCGATTCATGCAAATTAGAATGCAGTAATATTCCTTAATGCAGTAATATTCCTAGTAAATGCAGTAATATTCCTTTATTAATACGATAAACTTGTACATGAGATATAGTGACCAGACCAAAATTAGTCACACAAAATTGTACATTGAGCCGAGGTAACAAAACGTATCTACGAGTACTTTTTATTGAAAATTTATTGTTTTGTTAAAGTTTTTATGAATAAGTAAATGAACAAATATGTGCAGGTAAGAAATCAGCTACTTTAACGATAAAATTTAATATTTATCCTTATCACGAATTTACCATAAACTAGTTTATCACGCGTGTCGAGAGAGAGGCGCGTTGCGCTTTATGACCCTCATTTTCGCGGCACTTGATCGCGAAGCCAATTATTTAGCGACTTCAATTGCTAGTCGCGGAGTGTCGCTAGTGACGGTAATATCGCGCAGTGGTTGCTATGTCGTTGACAACGTCGTCACTCGTCTCTGCGCTTGCGCCGTAGAAGGCGCGCGCGCAAAAAGCGGGCACTTGTCACCGGCGTGATTATGAGCCCATGTGAACCGGCGGCAGCGGGCGGCGCGCAGACGGATGGCCAGTTTTATGGGAATTTGACGAGGGACGTGCCCCGCGCGGTGATAATGCTATTCAATCCATAAAACGTCGCAGGAATTCTCCCGATTTGGATTTCATTGCGCCGGCAGATTGGTGGTTGTAGTAAAGTGATTGCATTTGTAGCTTGATAAATTGCATTGGTTTGTGCCAACTTGATGGAATTTTACTGGCGCGACATGGGGCGACAAATTACAAACATCGCACAATGTATTTTAAAACCCCTTTTGCGTAGAAGCCCAAAAAATCCCTTTCATTGGAAAGCGTTCAATGAGCAATATGGAGAACAGAGACTACAGATGACTAACCAATTTACTTTGTATATTAACCCATTGAACGCCAACGTGGTCAATGTTGCCCGATACTTAATTATCTTGCCAGGCTAATAAAAATATCGTTATTATTCCAAATTTCATTTTTTTTATATTTTGTTGGGTTATAGTTAGGTTAATTTATCTTCACAATAGGTATCACCTTTATGCCGATGGTCTTCAAATATATTCACAAGGCTCACTAGACGACCTCTCTTCAGTAATTTCTTTAACAAATACAGACTTAATACTTATTTAAGAATGGAGCGGCTGCTATGGTCTCCAAGTAAACCCGTCTAAAACTTAAGCTATTATTATTGGGAGTAGTTAATCAATTTCCAGAATTGATTTTACATAATCTATTATTTTCAACAATGTTATAATTCCTTATCCTTCCCAGGTTAAAAACTTGGGTGTCATTATTGATGGGACTCTTTCTTGGGTGCCCCAATTGAGCGAAGTGAGCAGGAAAATTTTTGCCGCTGTGGGTTCTCTCAGAAGACTTCGCAATTTCCTTCCCATCGCAACTAAAATTGCGCTTGCTCAAACTTTACTTCTCCCGATTCTAGACTATGCTGACATTTCTTATCTGGATATTTCAGAGGAGTAACTTGATAAGCTTGAGCGTACCTATTCAATACCTCTGCATCAGATTCATATTTGGATTGCGCAAACATGATCATGTTTCTAGTTTCCGATCTCAACTCAAGTGGCTCCCTATTCGTCTTCGGCGGAACTCCCATATTCTGTCTGTTCTTTTTGGCATTCTCTTCAACCCTGCAACTCCCCAGTACCTCAAAGAGCGCTTTAATTATTTTTCTTCTGCTAGGTGCGCAAAAAACTTTATTTTAACTGTCCCTTCGAGCTTCGTCCCGTTTTAAATGTTATTCGAATTCTTTCACTTTTCATTCAGTTGTGTTGTGGAACTAGCTGCCTGCGGAGCTGCGAAGTGCTAAATCCATAGCTCTATTTAAAAATAGAATTAAAGAACACTTCCTCTCTGTCCAATAAACTGTGTGAAACTGTTTTTTCATCATGTTTTCTGCGGACTGTATGGTTGTGCATAGTATTTATTTTTGTTTATGTAATAAATAATGAAATAATAATGAAATAATGAACTTTATTCTGCAAGTAGGCCACAAGGGCACTTTTACATGTCTGAGTCTACCGGAATTTCACAAGAGGAGACCACTGTTGAGAAGAAACGCCGAAAGAAACTCAACAGTCAGTCATTTTTTCATAAAGGATAAGTACTTAACTATTACAGTAATATGAACTTAACTATACGTAGTTCTCGAAGAAAACATATTAAAAGTGTATTCTAAGATATAAATAAGCAAACGTTTAAGAATGAAATATAGAAACTACAAGAAAGTATGACGGTTTATCACAATTTATGTACGTTTGATATGCTTTCTTATTAGAACTGTGTCCCTTAAACTAGTCAGGTACAATCTAAGAAGGAGTCAGTTACTCGGTTTCTGGTTCAGGCCATGCATTTTTGTCTGTCAGATAGTCCTCTACTGTATAATATGCTTTTGACATTAGAGATTTTTTTAAATAATTTTTGAGAGATGGAAAGGCTAATTTTAAAACATGATCAGGTAACTTGTTATAAAAATGAATACGTTGGCCTAAAAATGATTTATATACTTTACGAACACGAAACTTTCTAATAGCAATTTTATTTTTATTTCTAGTGTTAAAATTGTGGACATCGGAATTTTTTGTAAATGAATCTAGGTTTTTAATAACATACATAATACTCTCATAAATATATTGGGACGCTACAGTTAAGATGTTTATATCTTTGAAAATGTCTCTTAAGGAGTCACGAGAATTCAGGTTATATATAGAACGAATCGCTCTTTTTTGTAGCACAAATATAGTCTGAATGTCAGCTGCTTTGCCCCAAACCAGAATACCATATGACATGACACTATGAAAATAACTATGATAAACTAAGCGAGCTGTATCTACATCACTCAATTGTCTAATTTTCCTAACAGCGTACGCCGCTGAACTTAATTTACCTGCAAGCACTGCTATATGTGGACTCCATTGAAAATTACTGTCCAATGTTATACCTAAGAATAATGCCTTATTCACCATTTCTAAACATTCACCATTTAGTAATATAGTAGAATCTACCGCCGTAACATTCGGTAAAGCAAATCTAACACATTTCGTTTTCTTGGCATTTAATAGAAGATTATTAGTAGTAAACCAGTTAAGCACTTTATCTAGTGTGCAATTAATTTCTGCATAGTCGGTTGATTTCCGGTTAACCTTGAAAATTAATGATGTATCGTCAGCAAATAGTACTATATTACAAAGATTATCTACTACAGATGGTAAGTCATTTATATAAACCAAAAATAGAAATGGACCTAAAATAGAGCCCTGTGGCACTCCTAGCTTAACTATAGCTCCATTGGACTGGGTTCCATTTACATCCACTATTTGCATTCTATCACTGAGATATGAAGACATAAGGCTTAAAGCATTTGAAGACAGACCATAATGTTCTAATTTCAAAATGAGTGTTCCAGGATGAACGCAGTCGAATGCCTTAGAAAGGTCGCAGAAGATCCCAATTGCATCACAAGATTCCTCCCAGCTGTCATAAATGTGTTTAATAAGTACAGATGCTGCATCAGTCGTGGAACGTCCCCTTGTGAAACCGAACTGTTTACTAGAGAGTAATTTATTTCTATTGAAGTGTCCTAGTAGATCTTTCAACATTAATTTTTCGAAAACTTTACTTAAAACAGGTAGTATAGATATCGGACGGAAATTAGTCAGATCACTCAAATCACCCGATTTAAAAAGAGGTATGACTTTACTAATTTTCATAAGATTTGGGAAAACTCCCTCTTCTATGCAACTATTGTAAATCAAAGCTAGGTAAGGCGCAATTGAATCTATAATATGATTAATTATTTTTACTGATGCTCCCCATAAATCCTCTGTTTTCTTTAAATTGAGTGATTTAAATGTTTTAATAACATCTACTGTATTTACTTGACTAAATTGAAACTCAACTCAACTCAACTCAACTCAAACTTGTATGTATATGTATATATATATTTATTTAAAGTTTGTGTACATATACATGTACGTATATTCAAGTTTTTATATCTAAATATTTATGTTTTAGATATCTGTACCTTACGATGTGTCCCATCCCATTCGCCTTTTGCATCACCTACTCAATAAAAGATTTTTAACATAAACTACCCAAAGGTTGTCTGGAAGAGATCGCTCTTTAGCGATAAGACCGCCTGTTGTCTACCGTTTTTAATTTGTTTATATGTGATTTCTTGTGTAAATGTTTTTTTGGTGTGCAATAAGGCGTACTTGTATGGTATTGTACTTTGTTATTTATAAGCAATGATTTCTAAAAAAAATCGATTGCACGACATACATCAAAATCACATCAAACAAAAATCTAATCAAAAACATGGTCAAATTCGGAACACCAAATTTTTTAATTAAGAAATGTAGGTAAGTGGGTTAGAGCTAGATAATGAATTACCGAAAATAAACTTGAAGAACTGGAGCTATTCGAATTCCTGGTAAAAAAAGACCGGGCGGGGTCCATATATATGTATATTTCTTATTACATAAAACAATAACATTCTACATACACAAATATAACAGAATACAGAACTCAAATATTCATATATAATACTGTTTGCTAAGGTTGAAGCTCAGTTGTAGCGTGTTAGGTATTTATTCACGCATTTATCGAATAAAATGGACGTTTGACAAGACTATAAAACCACCAAATATGATTGCAGGTTACTGTACAGTGTAGGTACATACCAATAAACGTAACGAAGTGAATGCGCGCGACGCGCCGAGCCGCTCTCACACGATAGGAGGCACATTAGGGACGAAACATGCCACAATAACAACGGTAAATTAAATAATGATATGGACTTTTTACCGCACTGTAAATATCGCTCACTAAATGAAGGCGGATCGAATTCCGTCGCACTCCACGTCAGATTTGATTCTTTTGGGACACTTTTCTTATAATAAAGTGGGCAAATTGCACTGAAGACCGAGTTGATTCTGTGCGGCGGTGTAAAAAGTCCGTCTCGTTAGGTAGGGGTTTGCGTTAAGTATTTATTTTATTTTATTTATAAAAACATTTTTATGACATTACAGTTATAAACCTATGGGTCACAAAACTAATTTGGAACAGTAGAGCACCTAGTATCCATCGCCTCACAGAATCTCAGGCATTCACTACACACTGCCGCCCATCGCCACGCAAACAAGTCACACTCGGGTGTCGATGTCAGGAGCGCATTGAGAAGTGAGAGGGCGCGGGGCAGCGGCGAATTCCTGAGCGACACGGTCCTCGACGACGGCACAGCCAACAAGTCGCGCTGTCGAGGTCTCAGGGCTATCCTCGGGACATCAGGGACATACAGTCGCACCAGACGCTCCACAACCTCGGGACAGTCCGACTCACCACGCAAGGCCTGATAATATGGCATGGTAAAATATGGTATGGGATGGCCGTGTAAATATTTATTTATATAAGCGTAAATACTAAATCACCTAATTACGTTGTATTTTATGTTGTTTCTGTTCATACATGATAGTTTGGTAATTGACGTCACGTTTGGCAGAAAGTCTGTACTGGGTCTCTATCTCTAAATGCAAATTTTGTTTCTTCATAGGTACAGACCTGTATATGTCTCTCGCGACCAGTCACTGAGCACTGTCACCTCACCCCAGCATCTCAGTCCTGTCATAAATTTTCTAATCACAACACAATCCTACTTTGCGATATATTGTGTCTTTTTCGCGTATCAATTCCAATAATGCTTATCGGTTTTCTTTCCTACATCAACTATGCGTATTTTATAGAGTAGCATACAGAACATATACAGAAGTCCTATACCTATGTAAATACAGTCAGAAAAATTCAATACTCCATTAAATCCGACGAACTTAATGCGAAGGTAGAATCCGTATACGATGAAGTATCCATATTAAAGAAGGAAAACCTGGAGTTAAAAACCGTTGTAAACGATTTGTCAACAAGATTGAATTTATTGGAGCATCATTCAAGGGAATCCAATATTGAAATTTCGTGTCTTCCAGAGCATGACAAGGAAAACCTAGTCAATACCGTGGTTCAAATTGGTAAGGTTGTAAAACTCCCATTACAGGAATCTGATATTCAGTTTTGCAAAAGAGTGGCCAAAATGGACCCTTCAACAACAAGACCAAGGTCAGTTATTGTTAAATTACGTTCGGCTCTGCAAAGAGATCAGTTTCTTGCAGCAGTCATCAAATTTAATAAGGCTAGTGACGTGGATAGCGGAAAGGAGAAATTAAATACGAGCCACCTCGGTATTGCCGGTAATAAAAAGCCAATCTTTATTACAGAACACTTGTCCCCTGCAGCGAAGAAACTTCATGCTGCGGCTCGGATTGCAGCTCGTGAAAAGTCATACAAAAAGGTTTGGACTCGTAATGGAAAGATATTCGTTCGCAAAACTGACGAGTCTTCAAAATTACAAATCAAAACATACGCCGATGCTTTGCGTTTATAATGCGGCTAGTCTGCGTTCTCCTATCCTAGCCTTATGTTTCTCGTTGTCTACATTCACTATCTATTATCAGAATATGAGGGGAGTTCGTACTAAATTGCAACAGTTGAAAATGGCTTCTCTAACGTCCAATTTTGATGTGATTGTTATGACTGAAACGTGGCTACATGACGGAATTGGCGACGCCGAACTTTTGGACCCGAGATACTCTATTTATCGCCGCGACAGAGAGTATGAAAGATCTGGTAAAAAGGATGGCGGAGGCTGCCTTATAGCGGTCTCCAACAAATATATATCGACAAGAATATCTAGCTGGGAAGGTAAAGACGAGGACGTCTGGGTTGAAGTTCAGGATAAGAACACGAAGTTGTGTATCAAAATAGGTGCTGTTTATGTGCCTCCGAATTGTAGCACTTCCATATATGAACAGTATTTCGATAATTTAAGTGATAAAATTGATTCATGTGAGGATAAAATTGTAATCATTGGAGATTTTAATTTGGGAGACATTGGTTGGTCTCCGGATGATAGTGGTTGCTTTTTAAATCCTTCTATGTGTAATTTTGGTGCAGCTCACGCGCTGTTTGATTTTATGTCGCTAAATTGTCTGTATCAATTAAACGCTGTTCAGAACGATAGTCTTAGGATCCTCGACTTAGTTTTATGTAATTTTTTAGGTCCAATTGTAAATAAATCCTCTGATCCTCTATGCAAACTTGATGTGTATCACCCGGCCCTTGAAGCTGTTGTAGATAATGAAAGCAATGACAAAGGGAATTTAAAGCCAAAACAGTTTAGTACCTTCAATTTTAAAAAAGCTGATTATACCTTAGTAAACAATAATTTACGCTCCATTGATTGGGACTCAAAGTTTGCATCTTGTACGACAGTTGACAGCATGGTTTCAGCATTTTACGACGCCTTAAAAAGAGTTATTGAAGTTTCAATTCCTATATCAAAACCGCGTAATTATTCATATCCTTCCTGGTTCAGTCCTACCCTTATTCATATGATAAAGGAAAAAGAGAAATGTCGTCAGAAATATAAAAGAACTAAAAATCCCCTTGATTCAATTGAGTTCACTTTGCTTCGTAATAGAGTTAAAATAAGAATAAAAAATGATTATAAATACTACATGTCATCTACAGAAGATAATCTACAATGTAATCCGAAAAAGTTCTGGTCTTTTGTAAAAAGTTCACGTAAACAAGGTAAGAATAAGAATAATTCTGCCATTCCGTCCAGTATGTGCCTCGGCAATGTGGCTGCTGATAATAATACTGACATCTGTAATTTGTTTGCAAGTCATTTTTCGTCAACATTTCTCGGACACACTCAATCTCCGTTAGAAGCTCACAACTCACCCGATTATATTCCCACCGAGGCCCTTAACTGCACTTTTTCTTCTGTTCGTGTAAGTGAGTCATCAGTCTTGAAAGAGCTTGGTTCCCTTGATGTTAGTAAGGGCGCTGGTCCGGACGGTATTCCACCTATTTTCATTAAGAAGTGTAGCAAAAATCTATCTGCTCCTTTAACTCAAATCTTTAACGAATCTCTAAGACAATCTGTCTTTCCTACCACCTGGAAAGAATCAAATGTGGTGCCAATTTTCAAAAAAGGTGATAAGACCTTAGTATCCAATTACAGACCAATATCTCTTCTGTCCATATTCGCTAAGGTGTTCGAATGCATGATCTGCAAAAAGCTTTACTGGCATGTCAAGGCAAAAATTTCTCCATCGCAGCATGGTTTCGTAAGCTCAAAGTCTACATCCACGAACTTGCTTTGCTACGTAAATGATGTTGGTAAGTCGGTTGATTCAGGTCATCAAGTAGATGCCATATACACTGACTTCAGTAGCGCTTTTGATAAGGTGGACCACAATATCCTCTTGCAAAAGCTGTATGACAATTTCGATATCACGGGTGAAATGTGGCGATGGTTTAGATCGTATCTGTTTGGTAGACGTCTAAGAGTAGTCAAGGATGGATATTTTTCGGACTCGTATTTTGCATCTTCGGGCGTGCCTCAAGGTTCACATCTCGGTCCATTACTATTTATAATTTTTATCAACGATCTAACTCTTTCAATCAAACATAGCAAATGTCTTTTATATGCAGACGACCTTAAATTGTACAAAGTAATCTCTTCTCCCGACGATGTGTCGCTTTTGCAAGAAGATCTAAACAGCGTTAAAACTTGGTGTTGTAAAAATAATATGACCCTCAATGCCGAGAAATGCTTGTTCATCACATTTACCCGTAAAAGATTGCCTACGGCTTCTACGTACTGCCTTGGTGACGTTGCACTTCGCGAGGTTTCTTGCGTTAAGGACTTGGGGGTGCTTTTAGATTCCAAGCTAAGCTTTATAAACCACGTTGATTCCATTATAAATGAATGTAACAAAATGCTTGGATTTATAAAGCGTGTCGGCAGGAACTTCAAACGTGTTAAGACTTTTCAGTCACTCTTTAACTCCCTTGTTCGATCGCGACTCGAATATTGTAGCCAAGTTTGGAATCCACATTATCAGATTCATATTAGTCGCTTAGAAAGGGTGCAACGATCATTTACAAGATTTTTAGTATTTAAGTCACAAAACGTGAGTAAAAATTTGTCATACGATGAGAGACTAGATGTTTTCAAAATGACTACTTTAAAGCTTAGACGCTCCTACTTGGATTTGGCCTTGCTACACAAATTGATAAATGGGAAAATTATGGAACCGTATCTGTTGCAGTGTCTTCATCTCAAAGTCCCCAAAGTAAATACACGGCCTTGCCGTCGCACCACTTTTAGCCCCAGTCCCACCCGTACTAAACTTGGAAAATCACTCCCAATTTACAGAATGCAATGTCTGTATAATGTTCTGTCCTTGGAAATTCCTGATTTGGACATTTTTCATGATCCTTTACCCGTTCTTAGGCGTAAGATGCTGAAAACAGCTGAATAAAAAATATTTAAATTATATCAGTTATTTCAAATCTAGCAGAAAACTACTAAATTTTGTTACGTTTAATTGCCCACCAATTATTATAATCACATTTTGAATCTTGTGTTTTAGTTTAGTTTAATAATATTAATTAATGTTATAGGTTAGTGTGCCCTGAGTCAATTTGAATGCTGATGCACACCTGTCATTGGTTCATAAACAGGTTTTTGTGTCTGTGTATTTTATACTATTTACTTGGTTTTGTTTATGTACTGTTGGTGTGTCTTATAAATAAATAAAATAAATAAAATAAAATAAAATAAATCCATACAAAATAAATAGCAGCTGTGTTCTATGGTGTAAGTTCCATTCCAGTTTCCCAGGAACTGTAGCACATGGTAATGAAGCTGACCTGCGCCCGCGACGCTGCGCATGCGCGGCGCGCGCACCGCAGCTGGAATCTATTCAAATGGCTACATACTTGCGCAGAGTGCGAGCGTAATGCATGTGCCCGGGAAACGCCATTAATTGAGGCAATGGTGCTCTGAGACTTCAGGATAATGGCTACTTATTTTGTAGCAGGAACATAAGTAACGTGGACTTAAACGGAAACTGACTATTTCACTAAAATTACCTCATGACAGCAAATAAAATATATGGTTATCGATATCACGGATAAAATCCTATTTGGGAAAACTAATCTACCATAAAGAGCGGAGGAGCGCGGAGATTCCCATCTCCGGTTTCGAAGCGGTTATGACGCGAGCATGGTTAATACTTCACTCCCGTTATTCATAGTCCTGTCAAACCCTAAATCTAGTGGAGCCTAAACACGAGCGCCCGTAACGAGCGCTGCGCACGCGCGGCTCCCAGTAAATCAGGCTGCGCGCAGCCTGCGTACATCACCCTCGCACCACAAGCCGCGAGATTCGACCTCATCAGATTACCATAGAGCCTCCTTTGCCGAGTGTCACCGTTCACGCTTCGAACTCCCCCAGCACACGCTAAAGTGAACCAAAACACCGCGCTGCGACACCGAGTATCGGTTGCGGCGCCGAGGGGTGTAAGTAATAGTAGTGTATGGGCGCTTCACGCGTCCCTGATTTAGGTGTGCGCGGGCGCTGGGTACTGAAATGGCGCAGTTTATAATGCCGCCGTGACCGTCCGTCCGTCCGACACCCGCTTCGTTTGAATAAACATGTTTATTAACTAGATTTACAAGTATTGCGCGCTCAATAAGTGTTTGTGATAGGGATCGGTGGCGTCAGTGCGCCGAGCGCGATGCTTTTATTTATCGCCCTTGTACCGCTTCATCGCGGCGTCAGCGCTGAGACCTGTTACTACAACTTTACTACGATAGACATGCTACATTGTGACTAATCAATATCTTACTGATTTCAGTCCTTTCATTTCGCGAACAACTGAACTACAGTGAATTATACTGGATCATACTGAAAAAAAAAACTAGAAATCTATTAAATTGAAAATGTGGCAAAACATAAGGTACTATGTAATATAGGCTTAGTATAATATAGAACTCCAAAGGTTATCTGGAAGAAATTGCTCTTTACCGATAAGACCGCCTGTTTTTTACCTCTATTGAATGTTATTTGTAATCTGTATTTATTTGTATATATTTCCCGTTGAGTGTGCAATAATGAAATGAAATGAAATGAAATGAAATAATTTATTCAGTAAGTAGGCCACAGGGGCACTTTTACAATTCAGATTGTGAATCTACCGGCATTTCGCAAGAGGAGACCGCCGACGCTGAATAAAGAATATTCTATTCTATTCTAAGTCTAACTCCAGTTACTTAAAGAAAGCAGGCCTATGTCTGAAGTGGGGAACAATTATTATTGTATATACCTATAAACCCTAAAGGGATAACAACATTTCACAAACTGTATGAAAGAAAGGTATCCGTGATAAAAATTACCTGCTAATCAGAAATCGTTTAAATTAAAAGCTGCGGCGGTAGGCAGTTGTTAAGCGCATATCCCGGCGGCTGGTCGTTGCGGTGGAGCGCCGTAATCGCTGCGACCGGCGAGCGATATCGTTGTTACTTATAGTTTTAAGTCCCAATTGATTGGCAGGAAAAAGCCACCGGCGACCGCAAGGGCCTCAGACAAACCGCTAAATCGCGGCATTTTGATAGCCGCTATTACCCGCGACAAAAACCGAGCGCGGCTGACCGCAGCCGCCGCTTACAACTTTTACCAAGTAAAGAATGCAAGACTTTAACCTTTCCACCAGTCTCAATGGACATTACTCACCTAGGAGAGTAATTATAGTATGGGTGGTTCACACGTGACATTACCCATCTTAAGATTAGGTTGCTAGGGCTAGCTAAAATTCATCATGCGTCTATCCATTATATGGATAGGCTTATTGTAGTTCACCACTTTCTCGAGTTTTCATCTGGAAACTATACCTATATGTGTTCTAAATAGGCGAACTACTCGTAGTAAGCGTTACCAGGATGGCTAGGAATCATAACGTAATCAACGTAAAAAATTGTGTAGACCGCAACACCGTGACACTGCTTAAATACTTTTATATAAGGGTAATAAAGAAAAGATTAGACATCCACATAACCTACTGGATGAAACCTAATACTACGTTAACATCGCAGAATTTAGTAGGAAAGTAGGTGTTCCTTGTGTAAATTTGGGTATGAATCCCGTCCAAGGCAGAACTATAGTAGGTGTAGGTACATACCTACTTATGCATATCTTTCAAACGGATTTCATTAGTACACCTTTCAGCTTCAATAAAAAGGTTACTCAACTTAGTTGGCGATTGCAGGAGCATCAACCCGCGACTCCTCAGATCGGGCAGGCGCAGAAGCGCGAGCGCCCATAAAACCCGGTTCCCAGCCGCCGCCGCCGCCGCCGCGCAGTAACGTGCTCGTAAACGCCCGCCATTACGCTTCACTAGGCAAAAAAACTGCTGCGGTTTCGGGCTTGTCGAAAAACATTAGCTTCAAGCGTTCTGTAGCGGCTGGCTCGCAACCGCACAGTAAATATATTAACAGATAATCAGCATCTACTCGAATCTAAGATGCGACCCCAACACCCATAATACCCATATGTCACGACGCACCAAAAGGTGTGCTGCGAGCGAAGATCTTATCGGGCACTTCTTTTTGTATATTAGATCGTTGATATTGGCCGTTACTGCGATTTGCTTTACTGGATGAGTTACGTATACTGTGGCTGCGTGCCGTACATGAATGAATAAATGAAAATTTATTCGTTAACATACACAAAATGTACAACAAATATTAAAAATAAAATAAAACAAAATAAAATCGTTGTTGCGTATGCCACGAAAAAGTCGCACCTCAGCATAAATACTGGCCCGAGAACCAGCGCTGGTCTTCCAGTGAAACCTACATAGGTCTGTACGACCCTTTTGACTAAGCTGACCGTCTCTCGTTGGGATTTGGACCAACGGGCAAACATAGCAGGATCTTAGGGCGAATCCTTGAGGTCATTTTATTTTATATCTCCTACATTTCCAATACAACTCTTTTAAAACGTCCATGTTAGCAGACACTGCAAAAAAATCAAAAAATAACCTTAATTAACTTTGTTTGTAGTAGTAAACAAATTTTAAATAACATTTTGTTGTGACACTTTTCTCTCAGGCTTAAAGTAATTAATACTTGTTTAAAATGTGTAGGTGTACAGGATGGAACAGAACGAGGGTTTTTTCTGTTACTTTCCGAGTCTACTCATAATACGATACCTAATGTTTTATTAACTATTTTTATATGAGTAACTTAACATAAAAAAAGGTTTAAAAACCTTCTCCATGTATCATTTGAATCTCTCCGATCACTTTTGAATTTATGGCCCAATTGTGTTTAAATTTCTATATTGGTACTATGACTATAGTGAATTAGGTACACACATTGTCTTGGCTCGATCGGTACGTGTAGATCAGATCCATATGATAGAGGCCGTAAATCGGTTCAGCAGCAGGCTCTACTCGTATGATTACGTGCCATATCCGCGTCGCCGCGCCATCGCCACCAGCCGCAGCCTGCAGCCCTGTCCCTGCACTTCAGCCACGAGTACCTACTAAACGTTTCCTGGTGCGCGTTGTGCGCGTACGAGCGGTGGAAATTACTCGCGAAGCTGCGGTCGGAGAAATATGGCGCAGGTATTCTATGAAGTTATTACCACTCCCCGGCGTTAAAAATAACACCATAAAACTTACAAGTTGAGTTAATTGCGTTAAAAATCGCAAATACCGCCTGTCTCGAGCGCCCGTGCACCTCGCTGTCTCACAAATAGAAAAAGTATGAAACTTCATTTATTCTTATAACCTTCTTCCTTTGGAGTAGGTACGTTACCGACTGACTTCACGCTGAGGCCTGATTATCAGCTTTCGTGTGTGCCATCCTACTCGCTCTCGCGGGTTGATACGCAAAGATGCTGAGAAACCATGAGTGGTCGTGTCCAGTTGAGTCACGGTGGTGACCGTCATCGCCACATTAGTGGATTCCTTCTCACATTCACGGCAGTTAGACGGGCGATGCTATCGCGGTTTAGATCTAATTCATATCCTTTTAAAAGTAATTTACTTCAAACCAACCGGAAAAATGTAGACGATGGACAGGCCTGCGTTGAAAATGTTAACTATGTGAAGTATCCACTTTAATCTGTAAGAGTGACCGATAAACATTGCACTGACTTATGTATACTTTTACTTGCGTATTATCAATAGTATTATTAAATATTACTAAAACTAAAGGTGAGGTGAAAGATTGTATTGTATTTCTAAGGTAACAGTCGGCATGGTAACTAAGTATGTCTTACAGTATACTTGAACTGTATCGGCTGCACCAAAATTAACAGCTTATTTAAAACCAGACAGTCAATGAATCGTCCGGCGGTAACTTCGGCGAGCAGCCGTAGATATCCTGCGACTTCAATGTACGAAATTACGTATTGGGGCGGTGGCAGTAAAGTGTGCGCCGCGCCGGCAGCGGCACTCGCTGTAGTCGTTTCAACTCAAGTTTCAGTATCTCGTATTTATTAAATTGTAAATATACGTATACGTTGGTCAGTATACCATGAAGCCAAAAACAAATGCACTCTTGACACACATTCGTTCGCTTATTTCTTTTGCTTGGTTGGTTTATAAGTTTGATTCCTTTCAGTTGCCCCTACAAAATATAAATGAAGTGAAAATATCATAAGATCGCCTGCTTACAACCTCAAAATATCTATTAAATAAATATAAATGCGTCGGGAACCAATTGCTTTCTCAGGGAGCAGTCAGCCTGACTGACGTATAGATTATACCTAGTTGAATATTTATCCTTATCGCACCAACCTGCTCTTTAACTTCAACAAATACAGATTATAAATATTCATCGAAGGCAATTCCACGATCAATTATGTCATTGCTAATTTTATGCGGGATTTCCAAATGAGCTCAAATGTGATCGTCGACGGCGATAGGCTTCATGCGATTATCGAGTCAATGCGCCGGCGCGGCCGCACTGCTGGATTACTTGCCTATCGCCGGTGTTTGGTTTTCAAAGGTTTAACAATAATCATAGACTAATTATTGACTTTAACAGATCGTAAAGAAGTGCCAAATTTCAGTACCAAAATGTTGGGTGGTTTGGGCTGAGCTTTTTTGATAATATCGGTGAGAAGCATTGTTGATTTTTATTGTAATGCGCAGTCTAAATGAGAGCCGAGACAAAAAATCTGCCAGACTATGATCAGGGAATCAGTGCTTTTTGTAATAGCTCAGTTATGACCACATGCAAGTATTGCGTACATGAATGGTCTCATGCGTCTCGATTTAGATAAATGTGAAACCCTGTGTTACGCCGACGACACTGCATTATTGTTTTGTGGCAACTCGTGGCAAGAAGTAGCGAATGCTGCAACTGAGGGTTTGCGTAGTGTTTCGAACTGGTTAAATCACAATCTGCTGACTATTAACGCTGCTAAAACTAAATATCTGTGTTTCCGCAAAACAGCTTCGTCTCGCCCTACGACTTTTCTGGATTTCCTTAGAATTCACGGAACCGGTTGTGCTGCCCCCTCCAAAGCCCATAATTTCAGTTGCAACTGCGTCTCGATTAGTAAAGCCTGCTCTTTGAAATACTTGGGGATTACATTGGATGAAAATCTTAACTTTAAAAGTCATATTGCAAACACAACTAACTAGTAAAGTGCGCAAATTCATTTATACAGCCAAATTTTTGACGTATTGCGCAGATGAAAATTTGCTGAGATTGGTTTACTTTGCCTTGTGTCAATCCGTTTTGGGCTATTGTATTCTTACGTGGGGTGGATGCGCAAAATCTTCTCTAATCTCCTTAGAAAGAGCTCAGAGGGCGGTTCTGAAGGTCAACCTTCGTAAACGCTGGCGTTACCCTACTGTAGACCTCTATAGAGAGGCTAAAGTTTTAAGTGTTCGCAGGTTATTTTTGCTACGAGCCACAACTTTCATGCATAAGCAGACCTTGCAACTCCCATCCTATCCTGATTTATTAAATAGGAGAGTTTTTAAAGTCCCTCTTCCATCCGTAAAAACTGCATTCGCAAAACGCTTCAAAAAATACATCTTACCGTTTGTATAAAGGGTGGGCCCTGTAACAGGAGCAATAAATTAAAACATAGATTCGTCCCTTGAAACTAAATAACATTTGTTAAGCAACTTCTGAAAATAACGTGTATTAAATGACATTTTGTGGAATAAAGTTTAGACAAAGAAGCAATGTATTGCGAAATGTCCGTTATTAGTAGAGTGACAGCTATGTCAATGCTCAGGGAATGTCAACGTTGGACGACATACATTGAAAATACTATTTACTTTGTTTGAAATAATAAAATTTTGAAAACTGTTTTTTTTGTAAGTTGCTGAACAAATGTTGTTCAGTTTAACGAGTAAAATCAATGTTTTAATTTTTTGCTTATGTAGCAGGGCCCACGTTGTATAACAGAATAGTTAAATTATGCGACATTAAACTCTGCCGCGTCACCACAGCTAAAACTAAATTACTGGAGCTCCTACTGTCCTGGACTTACGATCAGGCTAAAGAAGCCTTAAGATAAAATTTGCAACCACACTACACTCACACACACTAACACTACACTCATATACACACTTCACACATCTTTTTTATTTAAGAACTACTTGACTTGTAGATAATTGCAATTAGAATTAGGAAATTAAGAATGTTTTTAATACCTGATGGTATGGCATCATTATCTACCTTTCTTACTTTAGTTAATTTTTTGTTTTTGAACTGTTTTCTGTTTATTTAATGTAATTCTGATATTCTATTCCAAAACATTACTGTTGTTCTTTGATAGTCGCTCTCATAATGCTGTAATTCTCGAATAAGGCTTGACCTCAACGATACAGGCTTTGCCTAGTGTGGAAGTCACTGAATCACCATTTTGTATTGACTTCTTACTTGGTAAATAAAGAATTTATTATTATTATTATCTCCTTTATTCATCTTTTGTCTTAGGCTAGGTTTTTAACAATAAATTTATATAAAAAGTAAAATACAATAAAGTAATTACAAAATATAAATACATTATAAAAAACCTAACCTAGGGTGCCGCCGGCAGCGGGGCAGGGCCCAGGCTCCCGGTCCCGGTGGTTAGGGCTGCAGAGAGAGGAACCTCCTGACAATGCGCGCCGTGTCCAGGAGTACCGCCTTCTGTATTTGACCCTTGATCCAGCCATCTAGCGAGAGTCTCTTAAGATGTTTGTGGAGACTCTTCGCTATAAGACCGTTCGCCGAAACGACTATCGGGACAATGATCGTCGAGTCAACATCCCACATGGCGGTTACCTCGTGAGCCAAGTCAAGGTACTTGCTGAGTTTGTCCTTCTCTTATTATTATTATTATTATTATGTAAAATGGCTCAGGGACACTTGATGTCACTTAGCTACTAGTTAGATGACAATTATTCTATTCAACAGGATCCATATTAGTGAAAATATGATATTTCTGAAGTTTGTGGCAGCAGCGGTTGCAGTCACACAAATCACCAGCGCCGCAGCAGGCGCTGTTCCCACGTAGGCCAGCGGCAGCCATCTGCAAACAAGGCCGGCACCGGCACCCGGTATGCGCAAGCGCGGACCCGATCGATTGCTATCTAGCGCGGGTGACATTCATCTTGATACGCAGCGAATTAAATTAATACCAGTCTCAGTTTTTATGCAAAGGATATCGAGCCTCAGGAATCTTGATTGAACTAAATTTATAGAGCGCGAGCACCTAAAACGAGCCAAGACTTAATTCCGACGACTTATCATCCATTACTGGTACAAACTAGTTCTCGGAGTTATTTAGCGTAAAATCTGTTTTGATCGCGTTATTTAATTCTGTTATCTAACATGCGGCCGAGTTTGATTGTTACGCTTTGAATGTTTAGACGGGCCGGCACGGTACATTGATTTCATTATTTCGCCTCGTTGGATGTGGTTGAGCGCCCCATCGCTGTGCAGCCTTGTGTACGGAACATTGATTCAACACCGAGTCACAATCTGTTTATGATAATCTACAAGCAAATATATATAAGCAAAACGACCGCATCGACTAGGTACTGGTTGGCTTGGCGCTCTTGTCCTCGAAGATGAGTTATGTAGACGATGAGTATGTATTACTCGGCGGTCTCGGCACATACCTAAGGCGAGTAAGCGCGCTGGAGTGAGATATGTAACTAGATTTAGCGAAATAACCCCAAGCTCCCCGGAGCGGTGCCAACCGTCAACAATCTAAAATTTTGTTGATTGTATAGCCTCAGCCGCGCTGACGACGTCGTCGGCGCCGACCGCTTCGCGCCATTGTGCCTGCGCCTGCGCCATTCAACGGGATTGTGATCGCGAGTAATTTTATTACTTACAATGAGCTCCGCCTAATCATAATTATGATCTATTTGTTGCATTGTGCTCGAACATTCTTTAACATCAAGTTAAAGGCCAATTTGTATTACAGAGAGAAAGAAAAATGAGCGTGATTTGATCGTATTCGGGGTCGTCGCGGCGTGGGAGGCAATGTTTTCCACGACTCATTAGCGGCGCGACGCCTACGCCAGTTTTTGTACTACCCGCGGTGTATTGACATTACTAAATGGTCTATAATTAACCGAAATTCACTACCTATTACAGCTAATCAGGTCAATGACTCTATAAAACATGGGCCATAAAAAATTAAGTAAATGTAAGCGAGATATAAAAGTGGCATAAAATTAAGCAACTAATTACAGGTCATTAATTGAATAATTAAGGCGGATAAAGCAATTAATTGCGTCTCGGTGGCCGCCGGCGAGCGCGAGCGACGCCGCCGGCCGCGACCAGCGACCAGCAACACGCCCACGCGACCATCGCGACCATCTAAACGACACAATAATGCGAACAACTCCCGATAAAGCGCAGGTCATACCATTACAATCATTAGATGCGCATTTCTATGTAAATCACTGTATTGGATCGCACCGCTGAATGGGTTCATAAAACAGCCGTAACGACCGCCGAGCAGTTGCAGGCTGCAACTTGCAGCACGCACACGAGCGATGCGATCGCGGTGCGCCAGCTGCTCCAATACTATTGTAATGGGTGATTTGTTGCATGTATCGGTAGGTATTCGACACTATCACTTTGACGAGGTTATGTTTATATGCGTGGAGCAAAAATACATGCAGTTCAATGGTCAATCATGAGTTCAACCTCTAAGGTCTAGACATATTTAGGTTGAGGCTGCATTTTCTGTTTGGATATACCATCAGCTCACGAACCAAGGACCGAATGAGCCCCAACGACCAGCAAACCTTCGGCTTGAGGGCCTCAACGGTATTTCAATAAAGATCATCCAATGGAGTGAACACCGTGTCTACTTGATTCAGTTACGATAAGAGCAGATAGCGTGGGTGGGTGCCCTTCGCTTGGTCTAAAATTGTATGTTCTAAAATTGTTTGGCCGAAAATGTTTGGTCTAATACTTAATGGTATACTTATTCTTTAGCATAAAGATTTTTTTGCATACATATTTTTTGTCCTAAAACATGTTTGACCTAAAATTGTTTAGTATATTTTTTTTATGACTAAAAGGCTAAAAGTATAATATTGTTAGGTATAATTATTCTTTAGCCTAACATAAAACCTCCTAAAAACCCATATGCTAAAGCGAGCAAGCGAAAGTATAAGTCGCTCCCAGAACAATAGTTTAGGTAAGGTTGGAACTGCGTCCCCAACAAAAATAAGTCGCTCCCAGAACAGTAGGTTAGGTTAGGTTAGAACTGCGTCGCCAACAAAAATAAGTCGCTCCCAGAACAGTAGGTTAGGTTAGGTTAGAACTGCGTCCCTAACAAAAATAAGGCGCTCCCAGAACAGTAGGTTAGGTTAGGTTAGAACTGCGTCCCTAACAAAAATAAGGCGCTCCCAGAACAGTAGGTTATGTTAGGTTAGAACTGCGTCCCTGACAAAAATAAGGCGCTCCCAGAACAGTAGGTTAGGCTTGGTTAGAACTGCGTCCCTAACAAAAATAAGTCGCTCCCAGAACAGTAGGTTAGGTTAGGTTAGAACTGCATCCCTGGCAAAAATAAGTCGCTCCCGGAACACTACGTTAGGTTAGGTTAGGTTAGAACTGCGTCCCCAAAATAAGGCGCTCCCAGAACAGTAGGGTATATTTATGACAGTTGCCGATGGTTGCACCCGGCTCGCACCTGAGTCATCCTGTATTGATACACCGACTGTAGCGCGCAAACTCGCTGCGACACAATCTGTGGGATCGATCGCGCGGGAGGCTGTCCGCGTTTATAAAAGCATTAATAAACACGGCTTACAAGATTGATCACCGGCTTACTGAAATAATTATTGTTTGCTGGTAAAATTCGCATTAAGGTTTAATTTAACGTTAAATATCTCGGACAGCGATGAATTTACCAAACGTTGGTGGCAGTTAAACTTTTCATGACTGTGATGAATTGAGAATTGAATTTCAGCATTCTATAATTGCTCAGTTTCAGACAGCTGGTTTGTGTTTGAAATAGAGGTTTTTATAAGTCGTCGAGTTGTTCCATTTTTGTTTTTCATGAATTATGCTTAATTTTATAACTTTTGCCTGGTGACTTTTGGGATGTCAGTAGTTTACCCTGGATCCCACATTGGTCGAGTTGAGTTGAGAGCATACTGGTAGAAATTATAACTTCAAAATGAAAACCCAAAAATATCCAGCGACACCAAACACTTACAATCGACACCGGATGGCACCGCCTTCAAAAAGTGATTCAAATGTAACCTGTAGATACATGAACGGGTTATTTTTGGCTTTTCAGTGTATTTTGAACTCGGTTCTTTTTTTTATAAATGTTTTTTTCTGTTTATTTTTTTTTTGAAATAAAATACGTATAGCGGAGTGATCGGAAATTCCATGCATCTCGTTTGAATTATCCCCTAACTCCTAACCGTTAAGGATTTATACCTTCCATCATCAGCTCAGCATAGGAAGATGACGACAATCAGACGCAAATATATTAATCGCATGCCTACTCAATCTGACTTTGTAATCGGAAAGAATACATCGAGCATTGAGTCAACAGTTTCTACAGCGGTTAACGAGATGACAAATGACGCCCACAGTCGGACAGATAGACACATCCCAAGTAGCACAACTGGGTCTAAATAGCTCGTATATCATATCTAATTAGATGCTTAAGTGAAATTTACCACCATGACTAAGTGCTATATATGTGGCAAGAACCCTTATGCCACCAGTATAGAACCAAAAGGAGAAAAATTGCAGCCTATTTTTGGTGCTAAATAGAATCCATAAGAGATCTCACAATTACCTTAAGTGGTAATTAGAACTATGGGTGAAAGTTATGCGCAGTGAACGAATGAAAACATTTCAGTTCGGTCAATGAGTGATAAATGAGTCGCCAAAATTATCTTTGAGTGGCGAGGCAACTGTCAAATTGTGTTTTATTAAAAGTAATACGTGATCTGCCATATTCATTTTGGATTTATATGTCTGTTTGATTGTGATTAAAACTTTACGTTATACAAGCATTGAAATAAGCACGAAATTCTTGCGAATTTTTTTTTACCGTGAAACTATAGTATGTTTTCTTTGTAAATTTCGACGCGCCCTTCATTTGATCAGAAATATTAAAAAAGAGAGTGCTAAATTAAATAAGGAATAGATACTGATAAAACTGTTAATAACCTGACCTAATGATTGTAGGTTACGTACAATGTTAAAATAACATCGTCACAACTATCAAAAGTCTGTGATTATGCGTGAGTGTGATAAAATTCTGGTTAAAGTAATCAATTTTCATAGGCTTCCATTTGTAAACATGGCGAAACAAAAAAGATCCTACAGTGTTTATTTTCACTTATTTGTTCCTTATTTGGAACTATCAAGTCTAATAATCACTTATTTGTATCTTGCGAGTGGCAAAGCAGTGAATGATATTACCAATAGTAATTATTTGCTCTTTTGTAGACTATTAAACAAGCAAGACTATTAAATATATTTTGACAAGGCGCAAATAGGAACTATAATAGAACTTTTAGTTCGTTAGTGGTTTGAAATAAGTGAAAATAACTGCTTTTGGTTCCAAGAACCTCCTACTGAGACCTATTTATGCGTTGGAGTGGCAATAAGGTACTTCTTAGGCCTTAAAGTTGCAATATTTTTTGGTTCCAAAAGAGCCGTAAAATTATCCCTTTAGCCACTATTGGTGATATAATTCGCTATTGTACTAGTCATTTGGAACTTTTAGTTCCAAATAAGGGTATGTTCCCACTTATATGTAAAAGTTGCTTATAAGTGATTTTAAGGTCTTATATAGCACTATTGCTTCTTATTGAGTGACAATTTGAACCTGCATGCAACTTTAAGTAGCAAAATCGACTTTATCCCAACATAAGTAATAAAGTAGAAACAAAAAACGCTCCTATGCAACTACAAGTGATAGGATGAACTCATATACAGTTTTGAGTTGTGTTTAAAGCTATAAGTTGTATCAAACACTGTTAAACTACTCATTTAGAACTTAAAGCTATAAGATAAGCTGCAAAATTCACTAATGTGCTGCTTGGGATCGAATCGTGCCGCGCCTGGGACTCGAATCTGCGGCATTTCCGTCCACGTAACGCTCAACAATTAATTGCTTTTCGGGGAACCAGCGATAGCATCGCAGCGCCCGCGCCGTTGTTTGTCTATGTTAATGAAGACGATATTTATGTGCCGCGAGATACAGGCTAATTTAATTTCTGGCAATTAATTTGAACGTTTTCACTGGTTCGTGTTGTACAGCAACCGTGGCCGGCTACGTGGGATCTCCACAGTGGCGTGTTAACTCGATTCTCCTCGGCTCCGTTCAAAAAGCAATATCAATAACTTACGCGTCGATGGATATTATTTCAAGCTAGTTGTGTTAACAAAATGTTTCTCCACGCAACGCCGCGTCCGGTTCCGCGTTGAGGCAGATGAACATAACCGTATAGTAACTTAAAGTTCCCGTTTTCCCACGAGGATGGCTCATAATAATATTAGATTTTAACTATTGGAACGCGACATTTTTTATTATATTATAAATGGTAACATATAAGAGTACTTTTGATATTGCCCTTTTAAAAAGGAGTGAACTGAAGAGCAACATACCTAATCACTTTGTTTTAACCGGGACAAATGTACAGTTGAAAAAATTTGCCACGTCGAAACTAGTTTCATATAAAGCGCCATTAGAGCAACGTAGGTATTGTGATCGGGATAATACTTTAATAGTAAATTGTGTTCAGTTGCTGCAGTTAGAGACACTGAGAAGTTATTTACTTAAAGGTAAACACGTCGCCTAAGTAAACATAGAGATCAGCAATCTTTTGGTCAGATATCATCAGAACCGTTGAATTTAACTCTAGATTTCAGTAGATTAATATGGATGCACGTCATAATTTCTTTATCCAAAGTCTGTCAACCAATTTTCAGTAACTTTAATTAATGTTCCCAAACATCACATTTAGAAGTATCTTGGCCTGAATGGTCGTAGTTGTTTGTGTTGGCCCCTGACCCTGAGGGTGTCGTCGGACATAGTGCGCGCGCGCCGACCGTCCGTCTGTCCGCGCGGACCGCAGCCCGCTGCCGGCCGATCCCAATTATAGATAGCGGCCGAGGCGATTGGAAAAATGCTTTCATTAGATAGCTGTGTCCAAACAGCCAGGCTAGAACACGCTATGATATTACACAACGTAAACTTATGTTCTGTGTTGCTGGACAATGGAAGAAAGCTAAGCTTTTCTCAAATTAGACATTGCAATACGAATGACGCAAATGCGTAAGTAAGACACAAATACCTTTAGATTCATTCTATCGTGCTATTGCTAAACCTTCCTTTATTTGAAGTCAATAAATAAAACAGAGTTATTTTTTTACCTCACCCATGTTCGCCTGCCCCATGTCTAATGCAGTCTTTTTCACGGAAGGTTTATTTTACGCGAGGTGTAATATCCGCAGTTCACAGACGCCGCTAGGCTCTTGCCTGATGTAAGGCGGCTCGTAAAACTACCGACTGCCGCGCGCCTGTGGACGAGGGTGTGGACTAATTGCGGTCACACACCGTGGTATTTGGTGTCACCAATAACGCTTTGCTAGTCGACTCATCATTGTCCAAAAAGATACTGACACTTGCACAGAGAAGGCAGAGGCTAAACATGCGTAGAAAACATAAAAATAAGAAGTTATACCTAAAACTAAAAGAATGAGAAACAAAATAAAACGGGAACAATTTAATTAAACGCTCACCAAAATGGCTTTTATAACCCAAAACTAAGTTCCAAATAAAATGAATTGCTTCCATTTAAATTAAACTCTCTCTATATAGTGCTCCCCAAATTAAATCATTTTGTATTCCAAAATCGATATACATTACACCAGAATAATTTTATGTTGAGTCAGAATATCTTTTTGCTTCCCAAAATGGATTTTTGCTCACCAAATATTGTTTTCATAAAGCATCAAAATTATTACCAAAAAAATCTTTTTGCTTCCCAAAATGGATGTTTTGCTCACCAAAATTGATTTTTTGCTCACCAAATATTGTTTTCATAAATTAGTGTTTCAGCTAGGTAACCATCTAATCCTGATCACCTTTCAGAGCAGATCCGACTCGGCCGGGTTAGGTTAGGTTAGTTTTTTTTTATATCCTATATTCCTAAAAAACTCTCCATAATGTGCGGTAGTCATTATTAGCTATGCTATATCAATTTGAAATTTTCTCCATACAAATCGTTTTTTTTTCGATATTTTCCGAATTTTCGGACAAGATTTCAGATTCATATTTTTGAGCCCCGAGAGCCCCCCGATACCGAGTTTTAGCCTCCTAGCACCAATTTGAAATTTGAATCGTTTTTTGTCGATATTTTCCGAATTTGACCGAATTTTCGGACAAGATTTCAGATTCATATTTTTGAGCCCCGATACCGAGTTTTAGCCGCCTAGCACCAATTTGAAATTTTGGTGAAAAAAGCCATTTTGGTGAGCATTTAGTTTTTTGTCTCAGCAAAAATTACTAAAATGGAAGTAATAATATAAAATATTGGTGACATCCATTTAACAGTAATTTAGATTATTTGGTCTGAAATTAACTTTAATGGTGTTCATATATTTTTATAGGATGTAAGAAAAACAATTATTTGCTTTATTTATAGAATAGTTTGGGATACACTATTTGGTGAGCATTCATCCGTTTTGGTGAGCATTAAGCATTTATTGGTAGTAATTTATCAACATATTTGGTAGGCGTTTAATCATATTTGGTAGGCGTTTAAACACAAGCCAAATAAAACTGCAACACGTATATTAAATAAATAAATAAATAAATATTGGAACCATAGGATTTGATTTCTACTTTGAAGAAATAAATAAATAAAAGGAACAATCTTACACAAATCGACATAGTCCCAAACTAAGCAAAGCTTATATTATTATAGGTACGACATGACGATATAAGTACATAATACGTATATATGAGTATACATACACAACATCCTTGATCCAGGAAAGTTCAACACAAAAATATTTGCGCTCGCCGGGATTCGAACCCAAGACCGCCGGTTCTGTAGGCACTACAAACTGCGCCAACCACATCAACAGAGTTTGGAGAAAAAAGCTCCTTAAATGGCGACATGTACCCACAGATTGCAAAACCTTACCATGGACATATGTACGATCTGGATAAAATGCAGGCGCTGGATGATGTTGCTGAATAGATTCTCGGTTCAGCGGTAGACAATCAGATCACATGAAAGTGGTGAACACGTTATTTTTGTGATGACTCTCCGGTACATAAAAATTAAAAGTAATCGTATCGTAATCGTGTGTGAGAGCTTGTAAATCTTGTATTCAGAATTACGACTTCTGAAGAAGATACATTTATTTTGCAAACCAATTACATTTACATTTTACATCTAAATAATTGAACTACATTTTTATATTAAATTTAACTTAAAATCTATACTTCTATAGAAATTCTATGAGAAACGGTGTACTGATTGCAAAAATGGAGTCCACTCAGCATATGTCATAGCACTCTTGAGCACCACGACGTTGATCTTCCGTGGATCCAGATCAGGAAATGTGTTGAACAGCGTGCCGTGTAGTGTATCTGTGTTGGTTTGTGTAAAAAGATAGATAGGTATGCAAATAATGGGTTGTGATGTTTTAGAGTCACTAGTCGACATTTAACTACTTGTATACTTGGTGTGCATAATCAAGTCAATGATATACTATACCACTCCAGACAAGTCTAACTGAGACGCGCAATCATATGTCAAAGTTCGTCCTTCTCTCTCTGAAAGCTCAACAAAACTTCTGTGTATTGAGGTTTGAAATAAGGAATAAATATGTATTGTTTTTTGTCTGAGAGGTTTATGTGAATAAGTGTAGGTATTTCTCAGTTATATTTGGCTATTATTTCCTATGTAAGGTATACGTCATCTGCCCGGAACAATATGCTTTAACTATGTAGTTATAGTTTTTGTTATTGCGCGGAGCAGAACGCCGCTGCACCGAGTCATCTCTGAACAAAGGAAGAGCCGTCGTCGAGCGGCCAAGCAGCGGGACAGTGTATCGGGCTCATGCCTCATCAAACATTGGCTCGTTTACCAAAATAAAACACGCGCCAAGTGCGAGCAGGACTCGGGATAAATCAACGAATAACAATAATTATGGCTGCACGGAACCTCTGGTTACGAGATTTCCGTGCAGCTATTTATATTGTTATATGATAATTTATTCTGTTTATCTCCTGTTGAGCATACCCACTCCTAAACGTTCAGCTAGTGGTCTGTGAACTGCAGACTTCGCTGGATTTTCTTTGCGTAGCTTAAATATAAAAAGTCACATTTAACTATCAATGCTGCTCATATAGTTTCACGACTGGCTATTCAGTTGAGAATTGCAGCACTGACTTCGAAAAGTGATTCAAATGTAATCTGTACATGAACAGGTTATTTTTGGCTATTCAGTTTATTTATAAGTCGGTTCTTTTCTTGTTTTTTTTTTCTTTTTAGTGATTTAAGTAAGATACATAATATAGTGAGGTGATCGGAGGCGCATCTCGTTTGGATTATCCCTTAATTTCTAACCGTTAAGGAGTTATACCTTCCATCATCAGCTCAGCATATGGAGATGATGACTATCAGACGCAAATACAATAATGAACAACTTTAGGTATGGTTCAATATTTTAAAACCGGCCAAGAGCATGTCGGGCCATGCTCAGTGTAGGGTCCCGTAGTTGCTCATCCTTCACAATAGACTTAAGTTACAGGAAAGCTCTATAAAAAGGCCGTAAACGCCAAAGTAACTGAGTTACTTATTACCTTCTGGAAGTCAACTTACGTCCTTTTAAGAGAATTATGAAATTTTGCGATAACTCAAAAACGGCTCGACCGATTTTGTTCAATATAGTTTTCATTGAAAGTTCCTATAAAGCCTTATTTTCGTGATTTTTTCCATAATTTTTTGACCCGTGGTTAAAAAGTTAGAGGGGGGGACGCTATTTTTTTTATTTTCGGAGCGAATGTTTTCAAAACTACTGGCTTTATAAAAAAATAATGTTTGGAGACCCCTGTTATTTTTAAAAGACCTATTCAATGACACTCCACATACTAGTGTTGGACCGAAAAAAAAAATTCACATCCACTTTACGTGTTCGAGAGGTACCCGAAAAAAAGATTTTTTTTTAGTTTTTATTTTACCGTTTTGTCGGCGTGATACATAGGTACACATACTCATACCACATTTCAGCTTTCTAGTACTAATGATCACGGAGCTAAGCCGCGGACGGACAGACGTACAGACGGACAGACGCGGACAGACGGACATGGCGAAACTATAAGGGTTCCTAGTTGACTACGGAACCCTAAAAATGAGGTGTACCCACATTCAAAATAATAAGACGTTACATGTTTCATACATTTTTAAACAAAATCATTATATATAAAAAAAACATAAACCATGATCTTACTCGTAAAATAGATTTAAAAATAAAATTATTTCTGAAGTGCAGTGTGTTGGGCGCGTTGATGTCTTATATTTGAGTCCTCGCACTCCGCCCGACGCAGCGCGCGCGCCGGCGTCGCGGACCGCCAGAAGTCAAACAATCAGAACCTTTTAAATCCTCCACAATATACCAATAACTGCTATAAATAATAAATAAATATCAGACAACCTTACACAAATCGATTAAGCTCAAGAAGGCTTGTGTTATGGGTCCTAGACGACGATATACGTACTTAAATGGAAAAATATATACTTGACTTCGCTCCACTTCTGAAAATAATCACCGTGGAACACTATCTGTGGTAGAAATTTCATGCGCACAATGATGTTAGAAAACAGCGGACTAACAACTGCGTTGAGTGGTGTACTATCAAGTTGAAATTAATATCAAATACTCAAGTTTGCTACCCCTTACAGCCGTGAAAAAATCAAACTTAATACATACAACAACCATGACCCAAGCAGGTACTAATATTCGAGTTCATCACACAAATATTTGCAATGGCCGGGATTCGAACCCGGGACCGCCGGAGGCAGGTACAGTCGAGTTCATTTACATCTACACACTTACGAGAACAAAAATATCTGAATACGATTTTATGCTCCTGACAATAGGGTCGTGTTCAGATATTTTTGTTCTCGTAAGCGTGTAGATGTAAATGAACTCGACTGTACATACTTCACCAAACGCGTTGCCAAAATGGGTAGGAAAGACATTTAAAATAGAACAATACGTATGAATATTACGAAATTAAGTATATACAATATCGATTTATGTTTAATTTGTTTTCAAGAGTGCTTCTCTAGCAGACTTCAGAACAATCATTAAATTCAAATTTACACAGAAACTATCAAGTAGGTACCGTTACACAGATAGACGCCCAATTGCTGAGTTTCCTCTTCTTTAATACTAATCAATATTAAAATACCGGTTTAAAGCGGACAACAACTGGTTGCGTCACGCTACACCGAGTCTGGTGAAATTCGCCCGGATCGTGTCCCGATCCCGACCACCCACCGTCCTCCTCCCCCTCCTCCTACCCTCCGCTCCTCCCCCTCCCACCGCGCGACCGTGAAATTACCGCATTACACACATTAGCGCTCCGAATCAAAATCCCCGAACGTCGGATGACGCGGAATGTCGTGACAACAAATAAAGTAAGCAAGTTAAAGATACTTCTTTAAACAAAGTATCTGAACTAGATTGTACTTATCATTATATCAGTTGATTTTCCGACATTTCGACGTATACAATTGTAAATTACCTACTGATCCACATTAGCTGGGCCAGTCGCAGTACAAGTTCTCATTAGTAATGGCGGACGTGGTGGTGTACGATTCCACGGCGGGCCGCGTTGGTTTATCGCGCGGCACACGCCCCTTTCAGGCCGCTAACTAGACCATAAACATGGACACTTTGCAGAACCGTAAATAACAGCATTAAGCACTTCTAGGAATTTTGCTTCAATTATGCAGAAACATTCGGCTACTAATCTTGCCAACAAACATAAACGTAAACGATTTAACGACGAGAAAATGCGCTTACGCAATAATATTTCAGAGCAACAGGTATTATAGTTAGGTAAAAGGTACGAAAATACTGCCTAAATGTTGCATGCGGGTTTTCCCATTGAGTTAGTAATTCCTTCTAACTTACCTACCCTTTGTAACCTTTGAAAACCACAGCAGGCGAATTGAATGTTTTCGCATTGATGAGGTCGCTCAGCTGAAAGTTTCTATGCGAAAGCTGTAAACTTGATTAGGAACGGAATCTATTTAATTACTCTAATACGTATCATATGTATAGGTAAATATGTTTAGTGAGCGACTCGGTGGAAAGTCCTCCTATAGGCTGCCAGTGCTAACAGCACCCTAGTCTGATAATAAGTGCGGTTTAGCGCCGCAGTACACTTGCATCGCGACTGTGCCCTCTGACTATCACAAGCTCATGAACCAATTACTAACCACGATAATGTCAGCCTGCGCGTGCGCAGCAATAACAACAATAAGGCTTGCGCCGCCTCGCCGCTCTCCTCCACAATCTTGGCCATGGACCTGCTTATAATTAGTGGGTATGGAATGGACGCCGTTACGAGTGCGTGCTTTAAGAGGGAAGTATAGTACGCACTCGTCCATACAAAAAGAGAAAACGTTTTTCCACCTTTAAATATTTTCCAATCTCCATAATTTTTTAGTATGTTATTGACACAGTGACAAACTAGGTTTGTAGGTTTTCCTTTTTTCGAAATTTGCTATAGATTCGAATTTAAAGGTGGCTGAAAAACCTAATTTTTGTGATTAAAACGTTGTTCAATAAAACCGTTTGTATTATAAAAACAATGCACTTTTAAAAAAAAAGCGAAACCATAAACCTAGATTATATTATGCTGAAGCGATCAACATCAAAATAAAAGTAATTTGCTAAGATTTAGTTAGGGGAAAACGTTTTCTCCCGTAACGCAAATTTCATCAAAAAGTACCTATTGTCAGTCGCAAGCTGCAACGCTCTCTATCGCACGATTGCGGGTGGGGGGAGGAAGTAAAGTATCACGTATTTACAAGGATGTTAATGAAAAAGTAAAAAGGATCCTAACCCGCGTAATCGATATCTAAATCTGTTTCAAAAATGATGGGAGTAGAGTAGGAACTTCTACTAACACTAGTTGGGTTTCAAGAAAAAGATCGATCGGTTGATTATCATTATATTACAATTGAATTAAAAAAATCGGCCAAGTGTGAGCCACCCACGCACCGAGGGTTCCGTACAAATTTTCACTTATGCCAACTTAACTGGCCTGGTTAAGTTTGCACCTGGTGCGTATGGCGCCGTATACAAATGAGGTGGCAAACTTAATATAACCAGGTTCACCAAACATGATATTTGAAAAGGACTATATTTTTTATGATTATATTACAAATGTATAGTTTCAGGGTGAATTTCAACAAGCTCGAAATTTACCTAATTTTGGTGGCTTTTTTTATTTTTAATGTTAGAGTCAAAATTATATACATATCAATAATACAAATAAAGTCATAACCAATATTGTGTAGTAATGGCCCTTTGTTATACATAATAGTTATAAAGGTATTATGATTTTAGTAATTTGCCTGCCACCGAAATTGCTTGTGCCCACAAATATTAGATTTTTTGGCCACCAAAATTGTACATCTACACCAAAATTAGTTACTTGTGCTAAAAATTAATATTTGTTAATGAAATTGCCTACTGGAAATTAAAAGAAAGTAAATGTTTTATTAATCATTTTAGTTATACCAAAATATCTATGAAAATAAAATCACTAACTCGTTTGTAACAACAGTATATTTTTTTCTTTTCGAGGAGTTCTTCTCTTGACTGTTTTTTTTTTTCGATTAGCCCTCCTAAAAAATAAATAAATTATGAATAGCAAAAGTAATAATTTAGATTAATTGTTTGCATGTAATGTATCTAAAGATCTAAACACTTTATTGTACACAATAACAAGAAATACATTGCAATCAAATAAGCATGTACAAAAGCGAACCTATCCCTCTAAGGGATTTCTTCCAATTAACCTTCAAGTAAATGAGTATTAAACACAAGTAAATGGTAGACAAACCAAGCAACATGTACAATACGATAACTTTACAATGTTGTTGGCGTCCTATGGTACCCCAGTGGTACAGAGGGCCTTCGTGAGACGTCGCCATCCGCTCCTATCCTGTGCCTCGCGCTCCGCGTCACTCCAACTCAGCCCGGCCGCCCGCAGCTCGGCGTCGACGGTGCGCTGCCACGTGTGCGCCGGTCGGCCCTGTCGTCTGCTCCCGCGCGGCCTCCACGTGAACGCAACCTTGCCGGTGTTGTCCTCTGGTCTTCGGAGGGTGTGCCCTATCCACTTCCACTTCCGTTGAGCAATTTCTCGCTTGATCGGGATTTGGTGGCATCGATTCCATAGATCCTCGTTGCTGATAGTGTTCGGCCAGAATATGCGCAGGATGGATCTTAGGCATTTGTTGACGAACACTTGTAACTTGCTCGTCAGACCCTTTGTCTCTTTCCAAGTCTCGCAGCCGAAGAGCAAAACAGACTTCACTATGGAATCGAAGAGGGAAATCTTGATCCGCCGGGTGAGCACGTTCGAATCCCAGACCTGTTTTAGCTGGGCAAAGGCGCCTTTAGCTTTCTTGATCCTCGCGTCGACGTCGTCGTCAGAACCACCGCTGTTGGTCACAGTGCTGCCGAGATATGTGAACTTTGCGACAGATTCCAGCGGTGTCCCATTGAGTCTTATGGGTCGGTTTTCGCACGACTGAACTCGCATTTCTACAGTCTTCCTAGCGTTAATTCGTAGTCCCTTATCTTGAGCTTCCTCTCGTAACGAGTCCAGCTTAATTTGAAGATCGGCTTAACTTTACAATAGTACAAATGAAAATGCAAAAACCAAATGAGAGAGAGATAGGCACACAGTCAATGTAGGTAAAACATATTACGTAATATCTATATAAATACATATAACATAAATATAATCATAATTATAACAAAAACAGCAACCTAATCAAGTAATCATTCGTTCGACAGCCACAATTTCTGTAACTTCCCCTTGAGTGATGCTACGAACTGCGTCTACCTTAGGGCGGGAGACAATTTATTCCATAATTTCACGGCGCGCACAGCAAAAAACACATCGTAAACTCATGTTCTGATCATAGATCTCATGATCTATGCAGTGGGATACATAGATCCAGATTCGCACTTGACCGCAGGCGATGTCCATTACCATCCGCCATGTAAAAGAACTTCTCTGTAAGGTAAGGAGGAGAAGAAGGAATGAAAAGGACATTATACAAAAGACAAAGAACATAGTATCTGCGCTGACGGATCGGGAGCCATTTAAGTTGAGCGCGGTATTGAGACACATGATCAAACTTGTGGAGACCAAAGCAAAAATGAGCGGGCAAGCATGATCTCCGTATGAAGAGGAAGGAAATTCTGCAGACACCTCAATGAATGAAGGGACGCGAAAAGTTTCCTACTGATCTCAGAAATAAGAGGTGCCCATGACAAAGTTTGATCCATGGTAATGCCAAATTTGTTTACAGTGGAAGAGCAAGGTATAGGCGTACCATCAAAGAAAATAACTGGCTTAGCTTGATCTGAAAGCTTGGAAATAAAATGTGGGCTTCCAACGACAATAGCCTGCGACTTCTTAGCATTCTTCATCAAACCAAAGGATCAAGCCCAAGCACGGATTGATTCTAGGTCTGAATTGATTTGCGAAACCAAGGAGCCAAAATCCTCAATGCTGGTCGCCGCATAAAGCTGCAAATCGTCTGCATAGAAATGGAACGAGGAGGAGAGTGACTTGGTGATTCCGATGGAGAGAGTAAGCCCCCTTGGGGGACACCAGCAGACGGTTTACACCAGCTAGAAAATCGGTCATCAACTCGAACTCGCTGTTCCCTCCCAAAGCGGTAATCACGAAACCAGGACAGTGAAGTTGAAGATATATTTAAAGTACTAAGTAAACTGAGAAGTATATCAACAGTGTTAAAAGGACTACTAAAATCAAGGACCACCAATATAGTCACTTTTCTATATTCTATATTTAGACGAATGTCGTCGGTGATCTTAACCAAAGCGGTGGTTGTGCTAAAGAATTAAACAAGTTAAGTCTACTTAGATGTGATGAGAGGCGTCGATTTACAAAGGATTCAATGATTTTAGATAAGACGGGAAGAATGGACATAGGACGATACTGCGAAAAGTACGACGGATTAGGGGTTTTAGGGAGAGGAATCACATGGGCGCATTTCCAAATTGTAGGAAACGTGCCAGAGGAGAAAGAAAAAATAGTAATATAGGAAAGGATAGGAGCTATAAAATCTGCTACCAGCATAATATCTAAGCTAAGATTACCCTCACCGACAGCTTGTTATATTAGATGTATTTTGTTTATTCTTGACTTTAAATAAATTCACCGAGTCAAAAGTTTTGGAAATGCGAAAAAGACGTTAAAAAATGTGAAATGATATACAAAATTAACAATTCTGGTGGCATCAAGCAATTTTGGTGACTTTCATATTACCAAAAAACCACCAAAATTAGAAACAGTGATGAAAAAAAATTCCGTATTATTCACTTCCAATTAAACTTTATATTTTAAAAAGGAAACCTTTAACACGTCTTGCTCACAATTCCCACACAATCAATTATTGCTAAGGCACTAGAAACATATACCACAAAAATTGTGTCAAAAAGTATTCCTAGTTGACTACGGAACCCTAGAAAGACATAGTAACTCCGATATCATGTAAACATTATAAGCAAGTATAATAATTATGTACTTTCGTACACAATGACAAAGTCAAATAAAAAATGTTTTGTTTCGTAAATATCAGTAAGTAACTCATTATATTTAAATACCTTTGAAATACCTAAATAATATTACAATAAAAAATGTCAGTCATTTACATCCTACCGGTACATCGGGAACAAACTGATTTATCAAAAATTAATTTAGCTTGTAGGTACACTCGTTACTAATAATTACATAAATAAATAAAATACTTCTTTATAATATCGGAATTTCAGTCACACCACAACAATTCACTATCCGTAGGTACGCAAGAAAACTAAACAGTCCACCTTTATTTATCGCAATTGCTTGTCAATCGTCAAACTAGCCTAGCAGCGTTGTGTCACTGCCTCGATGTGTGCGTGAGGGGATTTGTATGTGTTGTGCGCGATGCCGGGGGGTGTGAGCGCTCAGTAGCTCTACCATGAGTTTACAAATACCGTACTCGCTTCCGACTACGTAACGGATTTGTATGGAGATTTTTTACAGCGCCTCTAGCGGATGCGTATAGAACTACCAGAAGTGGTCGGCACCATAAGTTGTATTTGCACGCTAACGTTAACTCGATTCGAAAGTGCGTGTAGTAAAATACGTCACGCAAATACACCTAACTTCACATCAAATGAATCCGTCTCTTTCTAACTGTATTGACATGGCTGAGTAAAAATAATATTAGCCCTTAGAGTAAGGAAATATCAATAGAGTTCGTGTTACTAAGTAGAAACCTACGACCTTATTGCTATCTCTGTGTAGCACATCAAGTGTCCGCAAGATAAAACGAGACGACAGAATATCTGTCAACACGTCAAATTCAAGGACGTGTTCAGCACATGTGTCTTTTTTGTTGTTGTAACCGACGCCCAAATAGATTTATCGATATCGAAAAATTTATCATCTGGGGGCACGGTAGTGCCCCCGCCAAGACGAACAAAAAAGAAGGTGGCACTACCTACCTTTTCTCGAACCGTTTCGTCTCATATTCAAACCCTCATAGTTTCGTCCCAGTTAACACTAGAGCGCCCAAATTCTCAGGTTAAGATGCAGTTAGCAAACATATAAAATGTACAAAATTTAATTGATCTAGCTTTTATACTTTAGGTTTTATAGGTACCTAAAATACGCCGATTTTGCCACTCACTCACTGACGTATCAAAACCTCTGGGGTACTTCCCGATGACCTAGAAAGCTGAAATTTGGTATGTAAGCTAGTATTAGTACACACACAACAAAATAATTCTAAAACTTGGAACTTTTACCCCCCAACCCCTTAAACTAGGGGATGGAAGTTTGTATGAAACTTCTGCAAATTTTGATACTAGAGGTCTGAAAATTGAAACCTATAGGGACTCATTGTAATAAATCAAATACATATTGTAGGACTTTTAAAAAATCACCCCCCACCCTTTAAATAAGGGGATGGAAGTTTGTATGGGTTTCCCATAATAGGGGATAAAAGTGTATATTATATATGGGGCTAAACTTAAGTATTTCTTAAATACACAATTGTCTACTTCAGTTGACGCTCAAGAAACCCTACAGCCCAAAAAAATTAAAAAAACTAAAGCACCTTACAAAAAGAAATGAGATCCCACCAAAAACATTTCATGTAAAATTGACGGCCAAGACTCACATGCTCATAACGCTTTTTCTGTAAAAAAGTTATCAGATCCCTGGAAAAGCCAAGCCCCTAAGCCCTGAGTTTACTAATCCTACACCTTGGCTTCAAAGGTATGGCTTGGCCGTTTCATAAAATACCGTAAATAAGTCTAATGGACTGTCCAGCCTATATGGTAAGGAATTAAGTTTATATATATTATCATGAAGACATTTCTTGATATCGTATGGGCCAGACGGTCCGTTTAACTTATTTACGTTACTTTATGAAACGGCCAAGCCATACCTTTGAAGCCAAGGTGTAGGATTAGTAAACTCAGGGCTTAGGGGCTTGGCTTTTCCAGGGATCTGATAACTTTTTTACAGAAAAAGCGTTATGAGCATGTGAGTCTTGGCCGTCAATTTTACATGAAATGTTTTTGGTGGGATTATAATTATAGTTGCTAAGATTTGACAACACTTCATATTTTTAAGACTACAATTTTATTACTTTTCTCTATTGCACTTAGAAAAAGGACGTAACCACTGTGACACAATGGAAAGGTTACTTTAGTCTAGTGTCTAATTAAAATAAAAGTAATGAGGTTGAGCTTAACATTATTGACAGTTAATTTTTTTCACTATTGGTGTTGAAGACTACAGCTCTATGCATGCATAGTTGTCGTAGATTTCGGTTATTTTATGTATTTTCTTACATTTCTTCACATACTTACAGAAAAATAAATTCAAGTGTACACGATGCAGAGAGTATTACATTTGTACACTTGAATTTATGTCTATATTAATTTTCACCTTTACAAATATGAAATTTTGACAATTAATGTCAATAAATTGATTTATCCATAAAAATAACTTCTTATGCTTAACTTTAATCCTGTAATATAGAATATAATATTAAAATAAATACGCGGGTTTTGCATGTATTTTTATTGTTATTTCACTTGGATTTTATTACAATTTTCTTAGTGCAAAGATAAAAAACAGAGCATTATAAAAAATCTCCAAGATTAAGTTTTGCGATTCAATTCAGCCTCACCTTGAAAAGGGTTCCAAGCTTATGGAATGCTATCTTTGCGGAAGATTCAATAAAGATTTAAGTCAAAGCATAGCGAGTTAATGCGAAAAAAATTGTAGATAATCGTCAGTGATGTCATTATCATCTGCTTACTACCCTACTTTATATGGTAGCATAAAAATCTTGACAGACTGGCCTTTTGGACAGACAGAGGCCTTTGTGACGTTTAGGCTTGAACGGTGTGAGGTCTTCAACGCCCTATCTTCCAAAATCTATGTAATAAACCTTCCTCTTGAGTCACTCTATCTATTAAAAAAACCGCATCAAAATGCACTGCGTGGTTTTAAAGATGTAAGCATACATAGGGACAGACAGACAGACAGCTGGAAGCGACTTTGTTTTTTACTATGTAGTGATATAATATAATAGTAGTCTTATCGATGTCGCATCGATAAATCTATTTGGGCGTCACTAACAACCAAAACTTTGACTCATGGGTTTTTTTTCTTTGTAGTCGACGTGTTGACAAAAATCGTCGTCACAAAGTATCTGTCGTCTCGTTTTTTCTTGCGGAAAATTGACGTGCTTTGCAGAGACACAGATATAATCGTAGGTTTCTACTAAGTAACACGAGCTCTATTGAATTTTCCTTACTCTAAAACCCGTTCCAGACCTTCCGATCCGATCCGATTTATCGGAACAAATCGGATAATGTGTAGTGCAATTGTCCGATTTATCGGAAGAAATCGGATAATATGTAGTGCAATTGTTAAACCCGCTCCAGACCTTCCGACCCGATCCAATTTATCGGAAGCAATCGGACAGTGTGTAGTGCAATTGTCCGATTTATCGGAAGAAATCGGATAATGTGTAGTGCAATTGCTAGGATATTTCTTCCGATAAATCGGATCGGATCGGAAGGTCTGGAGCGGGTTTCAGGACATTTCTTCCGATAAATTGGAATGGATTGGAAGGTCTGGAACGGGTTCCGATTTCTTCCGATAAATCGGACAATAGGCTAGTTGACTCATGTCAAATTGTAATAAACTAACGTTTATAATATTCCGTCTAGTATTTAGCAAAGGAAACCTAAATATATATTTTTCAATTCATAAAAGTGAAAGATGGCTGAAAAAATTGAATTTGAAAATATGGTTTTTAATCTGTATTTTGAAATGCTAAAACGCTGTCCGCCATGTTCGCTTATGATAGTGACGTCATCGGTCATGTAAACAAAACTGAAAGTCTACTTTGACGACTTCGAATAGTGCCGTCCCTCTCGATCTCCTGTCAAAGTATATTGGAGTGAGCGGAATGGCACTATACGACGGTCGAATTTCCAATATTTACAGGTAATTCTACGTCACACCACAGATTAGCAAAAGGCAAAAATGGCGGACGGCGTTTTTGACTGTTCATGAAATTTCTAATATTCAATTGATAAAATTTAGCTTTCTAGTTTTCACAAAAATACAAGACATTTTTTTAGAGCTAGTAAGATTATTAACCATTTCAAATACATTTCAAAACTGAGTCTACTAGCCTATTGCACTATGTATATATTATCCGATTGCTTCCGATAAATCGGATCGGATCGGAAGGTCTGGAGCGGGTTTTAATCGGATCGGAAGCAATTGGATAATGTGTAGTGCAATTGACAACATTTCATATTTATAACAGGTGGAAATTAATATAGAGATCGACAGGGCTTTATGTCGTGTACCTTAAAAAAAATCTTTGAATTTATTCTTCAGTATTTAAAGAAATATAAGAAAATACATCAAATAACTGCAATCTAAGACAATACGGGCTGAATAGGGTTGTTGTCTAAACCAAAGAGCGAAAAAATATATTTTTTTTATTTGACGTTGACAGATGCATACAGAGTTTTATTAAGTTTTTTTTAATAAGCAAACCGACTAAAGTAACCGTTCCATTAAGTTCTGGTTTTGGTGTTGCCACGTTTTAAAATGAGTATGTTTTTATAAATTAATAATAAAATAAATATTCACCTCAGAAAATATATAAAAACAGAGATTACTTCATCTTTTTAAGCAGAATTCAGAAAAGTCTTAATAAAATGATAGTCTTAAAAATATGAAATGTTGTCAATTGTCCGATTTATCGAAAGAAATCGGATAATGTGTAGTGCAATTGTTAGGACTTTTCTTCCGATAAATCGGATCGGATCGGAAGGTCTCGAACGGGTTTAATGGCGCCGCGCGCCAGTCACTTTGACATTCACAATCTTGACATGCGTGACGTCACATCCATAAAACGTAAATAGAAAAGTGAGATTCATCGACTTTATTCAAAAAATTTGGATTCAATGGTATAAAGGCAGTGTTTTTCTAGTGTGTAGTGCCACAATGTACAAATACATCTATTAATACTCCACAGAAACTGTTTGTTTCTTACCGGCGAAACGCAAAAGACGAAAAATGTGGCTACGGGGAGATCCGAATGCCATTCTATCACATTAATGTATTTATGTGTGAAGATCACACTCAATCACACGTAAGTAACAATTATTTTTTTACATACGAGCTAGTGGATAGAACTATCAGTATACTTAAATCAAAACAAAATAACATCTTTAATTCCTAACCTATTGGATGTGGCCTTAGATTTATTAAACCCTATATTGTTTACAAAATTACAACACGTCACTCAGGAATTACAAACATTTTTATATTATGTTGTTTAGCTTATCTATGTTCTTTATAATTTTATGTGCTGTTTTGTTATAAATATAATATTAGAATATGGTATAAGATAGCTGGTATATCAGTTATGTTAAATTTCAGATGGAAAAAAAACCCAAATAACTACATGAAGTACAAAAAGGGCTTTAGTCAGAAGATATTTCTTGCAGATGAGGCTGTTCCAAGTTAATTTCACCGTCAAGATGATTGCAAGAGGAAGAGGCGGCTGCCTGATACTGGATCTCATCGAGAAATTGTCCTTGTCACAGAATGGTGCTATAAATAATTGAACCTCCAGGTATGATATCTAATTTTACAAAAACTGGGCAAGTGCGAGTCCGACTCGCGCATGAAGGGTTCCGTACCATAATCTATAACAAGTTTGTTGTTTGGGAGCCCCCCTTAAATATTTATTCTATTTTATTTTTAGTATTTGTTGTTATAGCGCAATAGAAATATATCATCTGTGAAAATTTCAACTGTCTAGCTATCACCGTTCTTGAGATACAGCCTGGTGACAGACGGACGGACAGCGAAGTCTCAGTAATAGGGTCCCGTTTTTACCCTTTGGGTACGGAACCCTAAAAGTCTAATAATATAATTATAATTTTTATGTTTACACTTAAATTATGTTACTTATCTTGAATATTTATATTTTCAGAATTGCCAAAAACTCAAGATGAATAGTAATCTATCAAAAATCCTCTAATAACTGCAGAAGACTGTTCGAGTAAGAACAAAAGAGAATGTGCATTATAGAAGCAAGGCCGTGCAGACAATATACCAAAATCTAAGTATTACCACAACGCTAATGAAAGCAACTACCACTTGTCGTTACACACATCACCTTTCAAGATTTTTCTATGCCGTCCAAAAAGATCTGAGTCAGGAGTTGTCAAAACGGCTAAGAGAAAAATTGTCCTTGATGATGAAAATTGAAAAATCATATAGTGATATGTCTTGTTTTGAAAGGGTCATTCGTCGCCTGCCTTCCTCATCATTAAGGGTTACTGACTCCGACAGTAATGTTTCAGATAACAATGAGAATTTTGAAAAATTCCAGTGCCTCAAAATACTGTACATTTAATTGAAAAGAAACCTTTGTTGTTTAGTATAATTTTATAGTGACCTATATAAACCATTTAAGTATATATTTGTATAGAATCTTTTTATCGATTCTATATTTTTTATGTGGTAATACCACATTTTTATTTTTATAAATAATGACACAAAGGTAAATTAAGAAAGAAAAATTGAATGCGATCTAACTACAATACCCCGCTTCGATTGTAGTTAGATCGCATTCAATTTTTCTTTCTTAATTTACCTTTGTGTCATTATTCATTTAAGTATATGTTTGATTAAGTAATTGATTACTGAATGTAATGTATAATATCCTGTTGGTAGAAATTAAAAAAAGTATTTTAATTTTTTTGAGTTGTAAAGATAACAACGTTTATTAGAAGCGTTTCTATTAACATGTGCTTACATACTAAAGATGTTATCATGTTGCAAGAGAAATCAAAAAAATTATAAACATGGAATTATATGAATAAAACAGTTTAAACGGATTATATCATGTATATTCTTTATTTGAGTCTTCCTGACGTGTTGGCTACCTATGGCAACTTTCCAGTACCGTACTGCTGTGGTTAGCTGAGAAAAAACAATTTTTCTCTGCCAAACTTACATTTGGGCGAACTAGGTACAGTCGCCATCAGTTATATCGCAGCATATAAGGCGTTCATAAATATGTGAACACGACCCTTATTGACTGGGTGTTACAGTACATGTTTACATATTTATGAACGCCTTGTATGTTACGATATATCTGATGGCGACTGTACATACACATTTCATATATAGCCTGTGAAAGACGGCTGTGGCTGTCAATTACAAATCGTGCCACTGATGCCATGTCGGCCACAGTCGTCTAAATATCAATCAAAAACTATGTAATTAAAAAGGCTATAACTACTTTTGGAGCACTTCTTTATGTTTTGTAGTGACTTCAGTGGCACGTTAAATAGTTTCACAGCTTGGCGTTCAAAAGGTTCATTATAAAAAATTAAAAGACATGGACTTAATGAGTAATAGTTATTGACGTGCAAGCCTGAAAAGTTGTTATTAGTGTTGAAATTGAAAGCTGAGCGAGTGAAGGAATCTACTCACTACAGCAAGGTAAAAAAAAAATCTGATTTGATTTTGCCCTCTATTTAAGGCTTTTTTGCTATGATCAAACATGTTTCTTAATATATTGATGTTATTACTTATTTAGAACTGATAATATTTGAAACCTACAATTTGAATTTTTCATTGATAATTTTTTCCCAAAAAGTACTCAAGATTGACAAAATTCATATAGCAAAGTGGTGTTTTCAACTTATATTCGACTTTACGCGATAAAAATGTGAAATAGCTTTGTTACCATCTAGAACTCAGGGAAAAGTATTATTGACATTAAATAGTTTGTTGAAATTATCAATATATTTGTTATATGAAAAATTGTACATTTAATAATGTATAAGGCCTCTTAACATATAAAATTTAAGATAACAATCAATCAATAATTTATTTGCAACATACTTAAATGCGTGCAAATACAAGCATAAAATAGAAGTAAAAGTAAAAAAATACTCAATTAAAATAAATACAATGTCAAGTAAAATCAATTCGTTATTGATAACAAAATAAAATTAATTATACACATGTCGTATTTGAATGAAAATTAAAATAATGACATAGAATACTTATTTAAAATTAATCTAGCGCTCTAGTATAAAATTCCTTAATTGAATAGAATGGTCTACTTGTAAAATAATCTCTCAATTTTCGTTCCAATACTCTGTAGCTACTACATTCCTTAATACTAATGTCCAATTTATTATAAGCTCTAATTGCAGTACTGCTTAGTTTTGTCAAAATATTTAAAATTACTCTTGGGTACTAAAAATTCATTTTTATTTCTTAGGAGTTTGTATGTGTTTTGTCTAGAGACTTTTAGTTGGTCTTTATTTTTAAATACATACAAGCAGACACAGTACAAATATAAGGAAACAACTGTCATAATTTTGTGTTCTACAAACATGGATCTGTGAGTAACAGCTACATGTGGACACCCTGTAAGAAATCGGAGGGCTTTTTTTTTTAAGAGCACCGCACCAATGTTTGTGCAGTCACACTCAACACACTCAAATCCAAACCATATTAACAAGAGTAAAGTATACATATTAAAAATGTACATGCATCACAGAGAATCACAATCATTGTGTTCAAAATACAAATGACTTTTGCACTCTAGCAGAAAGACTGAATAAACTTCTTTTAACACTACTTTGGCTTATTTTTGTTTATCAATGATAAAGCAGTGCAATCAATATTGCATAATACCAGTATGTTTGTAATCATGTTGATTCAATTCGCAGTTGTCAATTGTCCTCATTTTTGCTTCTGAAATGAATTCATAATAATAATTTATATAATGCAGTGGTCTGTACTGTAAGGGAAGTAAGTCCCTTTAATGTTTTTCTGAGTAATCCCTTTACTTTCACAGCTGTCACTGTAGACAGAGTAAACTTTTTCCAGTAGCACTGTATAGAAGTGCATGAAGGCTCCTCAGACCGACGACGGACCCACATCCAAAAAGCAACTGTATGCTTGCATCCTCAAGCCGGAATTTCGCCTTCACTTTCGTTGACTCAGTCACATTGTATTCGGGTGTTCAGGGCACATCTTTCACTAAAACGTTCACTTTTCACATAGCGGATTACACTTTGTACATAACTTGCAGCGTGGTTATTCTTCATATTATTATATAGGCTTCGCTGACATATTTTACTCTAAAAATGTCTTGCAGACATTATTTGTATCACTAATAATTGAAAAACATTATAAAACAAAAAATCTAATATGATTTCACCCTTCGATTTGGCAGTGAGAGTTATAACTACAGTCGTGAGCGTAATTTTCGATAGTTTCGAGGTGAACCTGTCAAATTTGAATCTCATGGTGCCGACATTGTCACGTCACTTAGACGATACTCGCTACCGTAAATCCGCCATGTTTTATTTTGGCCGCTATGAATCTTCCTCATTCTCTTAAGTTTAGTTAGAAAGAGACAGATTGATTCGGTGTGAAGTTAGAACAAACGTTGGCGAGTGTCTCATACACTCACACTACCGCAATTTACGTGTGTAGGCGTAACTCTATTCGAATTGCGTTTCCTCGCAAGCGAGGATAGTCGGCGTGTCGACAGTTTTCGAAAGCAACTCATGGTAGAGGTACAGAGCGACAGCATGCGTTTTCGTAAATACCTATTTCGTTAGGATCGCGATGCTATACTCTAGTCTTAAGCAATGTTGAGAAAGTATTCGAAGTCACAAATATAATCAATGTGCAAACTTAGAATATTCCAGATGCACGCTCTTGGTCTATGCACGAGCACAGTCGGTACCTACACATTCATAGCAACCATCCGTAGACCTTACGTGAATACTGCAGAAGTTACAGTCGCACTCATATAAATGTGTGCGACTGTACCGGTGCCCGCGCAGGGCAGTAAGTAATGGCCTGTAATTGCTTGTAATTTCGAGGAACGACTAATGACTCCAGGGAATGGTTTCTTGTTAAATACAATTTGTTTAGATTTAGTGCTGGACTTAAAGAATGGACTGATTATGCTGCCACGCGAGCATTTGCCGCCACAAGTCAAACGTTTAACTCGCGTCACTAAATGTACATATTTATTTACTCCCTAAACTATACCTAGGCCCTAAAGGAATATCGCACTAAAAGTAAAAAACAATGTGCTGTAAAACGATCTTCCGGAGCGGTACAACTGCGTACAATACGATTAAAATCATTTAACGATTCGGCTTTTCTCGGGTATCATCGCCTCAATCCGGAGACGGAAATGACACGAAATACATTACCGCGATTTCTTTTAGGTAGCATTCAATTTGAAGTATCATAAACGCAATGTATAGCACCTGCCAAGATGACATTACTAAACGGTAGACCTAAGAAATTTATCATGCAGAAGCGACATGCATTTTAACATTCATTATTTATTAAAACTATACTTGTAGGTATACAATATATAAAAAAAAAATTATACTTGAACAACATTTGTTCAGCAACTTTAAAAAAAGTCAGTTTTCAGTTTTTTTTATTTCAAACAAATTAAATTGTATTTTCAATGTACATCGTCCAACATTGACATTCCCTGAGCATTGACATAGCTGTCACTCTACTAATATCGCACATTTCGCAATACATTGCTTCTTTGTCTAAACATTATTCTACAAAATATCATTTAATACACGCTATTTTCAGAAGTTGCTTAACAAATGTTGTCCAGTTTCAAGCGAAGAATCTATGTTTTAATTTATCGCTCCTATTACAATAATATCGTAGGTACTGTTACTTACATCAAACAGTAAAGTATAAGTCAATATTTTACTGTTTGATTTAAGTAACAGTACCTACGATATTACGTCGGGTTAATAATAAATAATAATCACCAAATAAAAAAATAAAAAAACCGATTTCAACCGATTCTTGTTGATATTTTATAAACTGCTTGACCGATTTTGATAAAATTTACATGGGACCATCTAAGAAGTATACCCTATCAAATACAAAAAAACATTTGTAAATCGGTCATATCTGTAAATTGATAACTCTATGTGAGAGATGAGGGATTCACGACAATTACCGAGGTTGGCCGAATCGTTAACTGATTTTAATCTTACTGCGGAAACACTATAACGTCAACTTCAGAAATATCTACATACTTGTAAAGCAAATAAATAAACACATGACATGATATAATATGATTACATATATTCAGCCAATAACCGAATTTATAATACTTAACTTCTCCATGAAACTACTAAGTTAGTAGATGATATAAGAACCACCGACAAAAAACAGTCGTCGTATAAAATAGACTGCATCCGATCACTCCCACCGCGTCGGATAATTGTGTGGCTGCGAATGTCGCTAATAATAAGCTCTAAGCTGTGATGTAACAACAACTGAGAGTATTTGCAGATTCTGAAAATAAATGAGAGCCTCTTGCCCTGGCGAACCTAGCACTAAGTGCCAGACTAGCTTTTCCAAAAGGCTTGCTACCTATTACAAAAACAAATAAAATCTACAGTAGGTATCACCAAAACAACATCAACAAATCATCGAAATATCCGAATACCGTAACAAACACGGCGGAGTTTAGTAAACACGCGCACATTTGCATGGAGATTCACGCGGCGCTGTGCGCCGATGCTTTAATAACGGCGAAGCATTTATTGGGTTATTTATGTGCGCGGGCGCATTATGATAATGTGTCGCACAATAGCTCGCGTTTACACGTCGCCGCCGAGCGGCCCTATTCAGTTATTTCCACAACTGATAAATTCTAGAGTAGTATAATTATATCATTAAGATATGGTGTGTGTTCTGATACGCAACTCTGCAGAGTGTCTAACGCCCGAATACAACGTAATAATATTTCTTTAAATTGTGTTCGATGAGGATTATGTTCAACACTATAAGGCTTTCGCAACTGCGTCTACATAATATTTTTTTCTTTAACGATATCGTATCGTATCTTTGAATGTCCAGCTGTCCCTGTACCAAAATTGGTTAAAATCCGTTCAGCAGTTTTGGTGTGATGAGAAGACAAAGTCAATTAAGCGCCCATAATACAACGCCAACATGCCCCTAATACCACGGCAAAAAAATAATGAGAAGAAATCAGCAGGGATTTAAAAATGCTTCAAATGTTTTGAATTACTAAGTTTTTCATCATTAAATTATGATGTTAGCGTCCAAAGGTTAAGAGCAAATTGGGCAATCCAGCTGCAACTCATGCAAAACCATAAAAAGCCACCAATCACTGATAACTGCCCAATTACTATAATATATATGACCAGTTCTTGTTTTTCCCTAGTTTACCTGCATCGCGCTGCTAAGAATTTACCTAAAATCTAAAATAATGAACTCATCCATGTTCCTTATGAATTAGTAACACTTGTATTCCTTAAATCTTGATCGGATCGACAATGCATTAAACATTTACACTCATGAAAAAAAAAGTTGTGTCGCAGCGCTAGCACCTGAATACCGTCGCCCGCTGCGCCCGCGCCGCTCTGGATGCAAATGGGCGGGTTGCTCAATCCGCGATCCGCGACCCCTGACCCTGACACCTCACATTATAAAGATGTTACTAGGGCATTATTAAAACAAATTTAATTTAAATCATAGGTTAGATTAGGTAATAGGACGATATGAACGCAAATTCAAACCGATGTTTTGGTGGTAAGTCGGCGACAAAAAGAAGTTTTGTAGGTTTTAGTGTCTGCAGAGAAAAAAACAACGATCAAGTTCAAGAGCTGCAGAACCTACGAAAACTGGTTGGTACCTAATTCTTGATTGTTGAAGTTGTGCTTTAGTTGCTATCGAATCTGTCAGATATTGAACCAAGTGATGCCGTACGCACTTTATTATATCTCAGAATGTTGACTGTAATATAGCTTCGGTTTTTTTTATGTTGTAGCTTATGAAAATTTTGAGTGTCTTATATTCGCCGATGATAATAACAAGTTGTCTAGAGTATAAATATACCATAAATAAACTCTTACTGAGTTTTTAATATTAATAATGAACTGCGACAGTTAATCCCGGGCACGTGGGCGCATTGTTTTATGACATTCCGAACACACTCTTTATTGCATTATTTAAATCGATTAGAGCAATAAGCCCGCAGCCTCCTCCCGAACGATAAGCCGTGCGTCCGCGCACCCGCGCCCACGCAGGGCAAGCACGCGCGTAAATCGCGGCGCGTCGTTGCGACACCGACCCGAGCTGTATTTTAAACGCAACTTCATTATTTTTAGATAACCATAAAACAATCGATGTAAATAACCGATAAAATACAGTTATCGTCTTTTAATGGATAGAGTTTATCCGGAAACGTATTTTCAACAATCAAACACTTAGCTAAATAGCGTTCCCGTGTAGCGGGTAATGTATGCGCACGCGCGCTTTGTTCTGTAAACGTTAGTACGCGGCGACAGCGGCTGGGCTGCTGTAGGAACCACTTCGGGAACTGTTGACAGTATAATCTAGCTAACTCGTGTCGTCATTGTGGAAACAAGAATGAATTGAAAGTTTAATGTTTATTTCGTAAAGTTAAAGAGCTTTGAAAGAGTTTGCATCTTATAATTTCCTTGATATTAAGAAACATATACTTATTTCTGGATATTTGTGTCATCTCTACTGCCCTGGAGATGCCTGGAAGATGTTGATCGTCAGGGATGATACCACCAATTGTCTACCTCAGTTTAAGTGAGGGCTCAACTGTATTGTTTCTCTTGTTGATGTGCAATGAAGAATTGTATTGAGTACATTGTAATTCTTCACAAATATAGGTAACTCTAACTAATTTTGCAAACGGTTATAGTAAAGTTTTAGTTATTTAAGTGTCACCAGTAATGCTGTATGTGTCACGCCCGATGGCCCAACATCGTCACCGATCGCCGCGGATGGCGCCGCAGCGCCCGGAGCCACATTCACTCCCAATCATTGTCCGCGCTATAAACACTTCGCGCCTGCGCTGTGCTCACGTGGCGCAAGCGCCGATTTTCGCACGCCGCCGCAGATGCGACACAGTCGCACAGCAGACCTGTTTGCTTTTGCTATATGGAATGTTTGATTATCTAGCCAAAATCAACGAGCTCGACAACTAACAATTATGTAAACGAAACTATATACTAGCTATCAAATGCTGTGCGTTAAAAGCAGCTGTCATTAAAAATACAGTTTTACGTGGTCTACGAGAGTACTAGATAACTACGGTATGTAGGAAGTCAAGAAGGGATTTTGGTTTTTTAATGAAGCATAATAGATGCGCTCGAGAAATTCCAACGAATGATTTTATTGTTACTGTTTTACGATCGGATGCTCTCGACACATATATCCCTATATTAAAGACTCATATCCTAGACGACGCGGTTGGCGCAGTTTGTAGTGCACCTGCATTATGAACCGACGGTCCTAGTTTCGAATCCCGGCACAGACAAATATTTGTGTGATGATCTCGAATATTATATATTGTTCCTGCGTCATGGATGTTATGTATATATATATATATAATTATTATATATGTATATAACTATATTTATGTTATACATACCGTCGTCTAGTACCCATAGTACAAGCATTGCTTAGTTTGGGACTAGGTTGATTCGTGTAAGATTGTCCCTTAATATTTATTTATATTTGGTAGTTTATTGAACAGGGTGTCTTGATAATAAATAAATATTAAGGGACAATCATACACAAATCGACCTAGTCCCAAACTAAGCAAAGCTTGTACTATGGGTACTAGACGACGATATACATAATATATAAATACATATATAGATAACATCCATGACCCAAGACCAAATATTTTGCACAAATATTTGCCCCGGCCGGGATTCGAACCCGGGACCGCCGACTCAGTAGGCAGGTGTCTACCAACCGAGCCAAACGCGTCGTCAAAAATAGGCTGCGCATAGGTAATCCTTAAGATTTGCCAGTTGGCACAACTCAATTTGATACGTAAGGTATGTCAAGCCAGTAGCTAGCCAACAACGGTCAAGCCGTAGAAAGAACGTCGTAAACCGCGTCTGCGTCGCACCGACACCGACACCGGCGCAACCTCAGCGCTGAGTACTCGCTGGAAACCATAAAACGAACTGCCTACTTTAAGATGGATGCTAATGCGGCGGCGGGGCCTATACTCATAACTTTGTAATCCAAAAGGAAGAATCTGAAAAACGCATAGGTACCTACTTATGTTCTACAGATCCACAACACTCATATTTTTTCTTCCAGTAAATGTCGTATTCGCTGTCGTCATTTTTCCAGTATATGTCGTAGGATAGAAGAGGAAAAATGTTAGGTCATCTCATAAGTCAAGATAATAATAGGTACATTATTACGACTAAATACCTATAGAGGGAAAAGTGGAAGGAAAAAGGAAAAGAGGAAGGCCGAGAAGGGCATATCACTACATACGCAGTATAAAACAAAGTCGCTTCCTTCTGTCTGTCCCTATATATATGCTTAGATCTTTAAAACTACCCTTCGCGAAGGTTTATATACTCGTATGTATAATAAATGCATAATTTATCAGCATTGCACCCATGCGAAGCAGAGCCGGGTCGCTATTATAGTAAGGAATAAATAAAAGAAAAAATAATGTTTCACCATATCGAGAAGTGAGAGCCTCTGATAGTGGGCTTGTTCTATTTCAGAATTGCTAAAGATTGAAGCATTGTAATTTTTAAGAAGCGCTGACAAAGATCAATGACAAAAATACACAATTCATTAATAATTCCAAAAGCATACGACATTCTATTTTATACTCACGCGTATTGGTATAATACGACTATTTAGAAGTAGAGGCCATCAATGGCTATCTGTATCATCGGATAACTTACCCCGGCTGGATCCACTGTGGCTGCACAGCTAGCTCACGGCACCTCGGCGCATGCGCATCCATCAGCCGCCGCCGCGGGCGCGACCCGCCCACGTGCGCTGCGCAACCACACATGGGAACTAGCTGGTAAGGTAACCCTGTTCGATTCTATTTGCACTAAATTGGTATATGACGCCAAACGACAGGTACACGTTTTGCTGGAACGGTTAATATCTGCTATCTGTATAATACTTCGGAAATCGATGTCCAATTCGAAAATCTGCATTTCTTACTCCCGTTTGTACAAACAAGCGAAAATGTACCTTCATTTATAAACGAACGAGAGGCAGTTAATTTCGTTCCGTTTATAAATGATATAAATACACGGGGACTATAGTTGAGAAATGGAAACATCAAGATTGTTTATTAGATCGAATCGGGATCGTTGGTCGGTCGGTAGCAGCGCGCGCGCGGTGGCAGCGCCCGGGGGCGCGCTGCGCAGGCGCGCCGGGGCTGGCCTCCGCGCCGCACCCGCGCTGAATCGAGAGCCTTCAGGCTTATCTCTACCGAGACATGATCATTACAAGCGTATCATAGCTATAAGTGAAGTCCATCGATCCCTGTGATCAGTGCTTACCCATACCGTGCCTCGGGGTCAGTAGCGAAGCAGTAATGTACAATGGTCAAGATTAGGAGTCGTAACGAGTTATAGTGCTGTGGTAACGGCAAATATAGGATTTTATTAAAGGCATTACAGTGCGTAATGGACGATGTCCCGAGGCCGCGACACTTTATGAAGACATTCTTCACGCTAATGAGATAATAAAACAGTTCGTGGGAAGTCCCGCGCACACACGCGCACGACTCGACGAACATTTCGTTTAAGATGAACGTGCAGATGAGCCATTAATAACGAGTTTTTATACCGCGGCTGACATCGTTCACGGTTGCCATCTTTAAAAGTAACTTACAGCCATTTCACATTATGTTTTTGTCGTTACCTTTTTTATTTACAAGCTATACGACATATTGTAGTGAAAACATCTGAATACCGCCATAACATCACCGCGGCGAACAATAAATTATTTACATCCCGCTTCTGACCCGTGATGTTATACAATTTTCTCTAAGATATAAAATACGCGTGCAAAGATCGTAAAACATAATCATTTCGCTGCGAACAATCCATCTCCACGGCGGCCGCGGCCGGCAGCGATACTTGCATCGAACAAAAAATCTGTAAATACGTACCGCGCCCGGCATTTAAATACCAGTTTTGCATAGAGACCACTTTAATTTCTCATGCTGCGGGCTTATATAAAAAAGCGAATTAACTGGTCCAAATTTGAGCGAGCATTTATAGTCCATAAATCTTGCGCGAAACAAATCACGGAGAACAATGAGGGCGCTTTCTCGCATCTCGTGATGAAACCACGGAATTAATCTGTTATAATTCACAATAATCATAGTTCTGGCGATCGGTTGCGGAACAGTCAGCGGATAGGGCCGCGGGCGAGCAGAGCTCGGCGACGAGCACATGGCCTCCGACTTGTCTGTTAACTCTGTGTGTTATGGCTGGTTAATTTCCGCTTCACTATAGTAACCATTATTACTATTAAGTTGTTAGGTCTTACATTTGCTAATTTAATAGTCTATTATCGATTATATAGGAACCTTATTATCACAATATACTCATACGCATCCGTATTTAGAATCATATCGCACGGAAAAGGTCGGATGCGCGCATCCTCGCGTCACAGCTATCACCGACGACATGTGACAAATGACAACCGTTATCGTTGTTTTGGAACTGTCGATACAACAAGTAGAGACAATCGGTCGTCCCTGGACGTCGCCCACGCGTGACGCGGCCACCCGCGGGACCGACCTTCCCGTGCTAATGGCTCTTTGTACACCCGATACTTATAGGCCCGCCCGCGCACCATGGTACTACAACTACACCCAGTGACAACACATGTACGATATAAAACTATTAAGCAATAAACGTTTAATACTAATATGTTAAGAAAGTTTCGTATCTAAAAAAAATAAGAAAAGGGATTTCTGCAGGCTATATGCATGATTGGTTTCAATTTCATAAAATGGAGTTATATACCGGATGATACAATCCAAATGGGTCAGTTGGGTTGGGAGAACTCACAAAATATAAGAGCTAGGGAAATTTGTTCTTAGGAACCATGGCTTCGATACTAAATTTAATAAAAATTGTATTATAATTTTTTTATTAATCTCATACATAATTTCATACATAACCGGGTCAAAAATCTCTGTAAAGAATATTACAATACGCCATGCGATTACAGAATTTTAACCAGGTTCAATTCCCGGTTATACCTGAGGTTTATAAAAAATATTGAATGCAATTTCTATACAATCTAAAATTGACTTTATGGTTCCTAAGAACAGATTTCCCTATTTCTTATTGTTTTCGTTTTCTCCCTACTGACCCATTTGGATTGATCATCCTGTATATTGTCCTAGATAGTTTCGTTAGTATTTCGTAGGTATATATTTCTTTTTTTTTTATCTGTTAAGAAACAAACAGTCTTTAAATAATATTACATTGGTATTATGATAGGACTAGAAATAGCCTTAATTGTAGACCTATCGTTCCATACATAATATTAGTGTTGAAATTTTTTACATTACTCTGACCAAAAAAAAATTAAAAGCAATTTACTCAAGTATAAACTAACCAATAAAATCCAAGAAACAAGAAATACAGGGCGTCCCACGGCTATGCCACATGGAGGGAAAGTACCTTGAATATTGTAGATGGAACATTTTACTGAAAGAAGACATTTTTTTAATTTAAATGACAATTTAAACTGCATTCATAGATTTTTAAATAATTACATGGTTTAACCGGGAATCGAACCCGTTACACGAGAAAAATGATTACCCTGTAGCTTTATCATACTGATCGAATGGTTTCATCATAAGGACTATTTTTTGCTAAATAACATAGTGTCAGAAATAAAAGGAAGACCATGAATTTTAAAATTTTTCATACAAAATTAATCAATTTATCAAATGCTCAAAAGGAGCCCCATCCTGTTCAATACAAAGTCGCACTCTTTTGATTATTTCGCTCCCTGTCGATTTTTTGATCAGTTGTGGTGGATATTTAAAATAATACGTCTAAGTTATGTTTGCAGCTCGTGGACAATTTGATACTGGTTCTTGTAAAATAAATTTAAAAAAGAAAAACTGGGGTTCTCGGCGGCCATCTTATATGTCCATGAACAAAATTTCACATCTAATGTTAAAATTCATGGTCTTCCTTTTATTTCTGACTCTATGTTGCTTAGCAAAAAATAATCCTTATGATGAATCCTTATGAGCAGTATGATAAAGCTACAGGGTAATTATTTTTCTCGTATAACGGGTTCGATTCCCGGTTCAACCATGTTATTATTTTAAAATCTATGAATGCATCTTAAATTGTTTTTTAAATTAAAATAATGTCTTCTTTCAGTAAAATGTTCCATCTAACTACAATATTCATGGTACTTTCCCTCCATGTGGCATAGCCGTGGGACGCCCTGTATATACACAGGGTGTAACCGACAGCGTACCGAAAACGAAAACCGTAGTTTTAGACCATAATCACGAACTGAAAACGAGTGTTCATTTTCTTGGAAAACTCAAGGATAAGATTTTCTAGAATAAATTATAAAACTCGACGCGCAATGTATTGCGTCCAATTCTCTCGGGTGCAGACGCGAGGGGAGGGGAGCACGCGGCAAGCATCGACCGTTCTAGGCGCTACCCACTCCACTCACGCGTCGTCGGCGCAAAACATACCGTTACGCCAATGCGCATCGAATGACATGAATGAATGCAACCACAAAAACAACGCAACCACAGATCACAACTAGTATGTAGTACCTAACACCAATAACAACTGACCGATAAATTAAAACAGTCTAAAAAGATTATTTTCATTCAAGCAAGTAAAGCAAACAAAATGTGCGGGTAGGTAAACATGAATCATGCGTCCGACCGTAACGGCCAACGGGCGCGTACTAACTGGCCTGGCGGATCAATGACCGGCCAGTACCGTTATCTGTCCCACTTCCCGCGCTTACATAATACTGTTTGTGATACGTTGCGTGTTTCGCGGAAAATGCTATTTTCATGCGATTTTTCATGAAGAATTGTTACCGGTAGATTTCGATTAACGGAAAAATAAAGAAAAAATGAAAACTCGCGGGGAAAATTTGTTAATTTTCTCAAAGAAATTTCCACGATTTTCCAGCCCAGGATAATAGTCTGAAGCCATGGTTTCAGTTTTCGGTACACCGTCGGTTGGTCGGTTACACCCGTATATATTTTTATATAAATTTGGAATCGTTTACTACTATTGTTAAACCTAGAAATACTCACACACACTGAGTTTCCAACAAAGAAAATACATTTGTTTTAAACATTGCCAACGAACTGCCAAACAAGTCTGCCTTCATACATTTCTCATTGTACAGCTTGCATGCGCGTTTAATGTACGAGTGACCCGCGTGTGTGGTTTTGCTCCTCGCAAGACTGAACAAAGCCTTACTCCGGCAACTACGCTCAGTTTTACGAGCCACACGAAAACTTATTATATTTCACAAATAGTTCACTCAGACACCTAGTAGCTACATTAATTTGTAACGGCATAATAACATGTCCATTACCGGATGCTTACCTGCAAAATAAATTCTTTACAATACGAGGTCAATGCACTGTTGTTTATATTTATAAACAGACGTCAAATCATTTCGCCATGTAATGGCAACTAATAAGGTCTAGTTTTTTTTATAATCCGTATCTTCTTCTTATTGTGCCATATCCTCAACGGATGTCGGCGACCATCTTCCGGAACTTGTTTCTGTCTTGTGCCAGTCTGCAAAGACTGGCAGTGTCATTAATGTTGGACCAGCTCTTGATGCTGTCTAACCAGGTTAGCTTTCTCCTTCCTCTGCTCCTTTTACCATCGATTTTCCCTTCCAAGATATTTCGGATTATGTCGTATTTGTCGTGTCTATAGATATGTCCAAAATATGAGGTTTTCCTTTTCTTTACGGTGTTCAAAAGTTCCAGGTTCTTGTGCATTATGATGGCATTTTGTCGTTTGACACTTTATCTCTCCAGGAAATTTTTAACATTCTTCGGTATAACCACATTTCGAATGCGTTGATTTTAGCCTCCATGTTCTTATTAATGGTCCATCCCTCGACACCATAAAGAAATATCGACAATACATAGCATTTGACCATTCGCCATCTAAGTTTCAAGTTAATGTCTTTATTTGTATAAAGTTTCTTCATTTTCATGAAGGTACATCTAGCAATTTCAATTCTGATACGTATTTCTTTTTCGGAATCCCATTTCTCATTAAGTGAGCTACCCAAATACTTATAAAGAAGTTCTTCCATTGAGTGAGCAAGAATAACAGTATCACCAGCATATCTGAGGTTGTTGATTACCGTTCCATTGACTTTGATACCAATTTCTACGTCTTCAAAAGCTTTTTGGAATATGGATTCAGAATACCTAGGTTAAATAACAGCGGTGACAAAATACAACCTTGTCTTACACCTTTTAGGATATTGAGGTCGCTAGTGCTTGATTGTACTGGCACCAGACAGCCAATATCAAAGTAGGGACCTTTGATATTGGCTGTCTGGTGCCAGTACAAGTTCCTAATGATTCTTTGATCTTTGCTGTCCACTTCCGTTTCATTGAGTATTTGCATTAATTTCTCATGATTCACATTGTCGAATGCTTTTTCAAAGTCAATAAAGCATGCGTAAACATCTTTGTTAAATTCCAAGCTGTTCTGAATCAGGACCTGTACTGCCACCAAGGCCTCTCTTGTTCCTAATCCACTTCTAAATCCAAACTTAGTATGGGATATATTTTTGTCTATTTTATGGTAAATTCTCATGTGAATTATTTTTAAAAATACTTTCAGGGATTGACTCATTAGGCTTATTAGTCTATGATCTCCGCATGTTTTTGCGTTTGCTTTCTTGGGTAATGGGAGAAATTTGTATTTTAGCCAATCTTCTGGAAGCTGTCCTTTGTCATAAATTTCATTGTAGTTAGAGTCTAACTAAAAATTGCATGCTGTTCTCATCTAATAACTTTAACATTTCTGAATGTATACTATCTGGGCCAACAGCTTTACCGTCCTTCATAGTGTTAATTGCCTTTTCTATTTCTGCTCTTAAGATTGGGGGGCCTTCCAGGTGTTCCTGACCATCTGTGTCAACAGTAACCAGCTCCGTATAAATGGCCTTTTTTCTATAAGTTTGAGCGTAACGCTCACGAATATTTAAGCAGTATAGGAAGATCGTTTTAAGCATTCTTCGTTACATCATATGTAGAGTATTTTTAATCGATACATAAAACTAAATTTACAACCGAAAGTTGTAAATATAAATATATGTCCTGAAGTCGGGTAGCAAACTAATTGCACATCGTCAGCATTATAATTTCTCAACAGGAAGTTTTTATTTTTATGAACACGGCGTATAACGATGTCTAAAAGCTTTCGTCTTTTTCTTATAGCGATCCAAAATGTTATACAAAACCCGAATCTGTTTAATTAAATTAATGAACCTTGGAGCACCTGCCCGCGGTTCCCACCGCAGCGCTCCCGGCCGCGCCGCGCGACCCAAACCTGATTGAGTCATAATCCCGGCCAAAACCAATAAACACTGCTTACTCAAACACGGCGACCGGTCGAGCCCCAACTCAAATCTCGCCTGGCGGATTACCGACCATTTTTTACGTCAACTTGTCCCATATTGTATGTCAACTTTAAGAGAACTGCCATTGTAAGCAATATCAAATACCGGTAATCGTCTTCTGCGTTGTATAACCGATAACGTTTCATTATACACTTACCGTGCCAGTTTTCGCAACGTGTACCTAAATGTAAACTAATATTGACTGTTTATTGCGGACAATTGATACCGCGTTCACGCAACTTCGACCAATTTACCTGAACGAACCCACCTGACTAGCTAATGGGACCTATTGCGGCTAATATCATCGGTCGATGGCTGGCATTATCGCCAACTTATTACGACCCGTGATTTGGAGTGATCGTAACCTCAACAATAAAGCACGCGAGGCGTCTGGCGAATATATAATTTGCACAAATCATTGTCCATGTCCGTCCGTCCGCGTGTCCGTCTGTCGCAAGGCGCGGCGCAATTTGTGGCCCACGACGTCGTCGACGCTGCGACGTCGACATTGCGACAGCCGCGCGAAACGACGATCGATCAATAATTCGCAACTGGACCAATTTATCTTGATTAGTTCGTGTGTTCGGAATAGAGGTTGTGATTAACGCATTATACGCATTTGCGGTAATTTTGAGAGGTCGGAGTCGTGCCTCTTATTACGTCGATCGATTTAAGCAGCGGCCAGATTATCGAACATAATTATCGGGTAACAATCAGTAGTTTCATTGTTACGACATCCAATCAACGATTGATTGGCTGTCTGGGAATTTCGCGCGTGTTAAGCAGTAGGTAGGTAAGATAGTATATCTGGGTTAGTCGGAACCAGTTAATAAAAACGCGGCATCTTTGCACTAAATGTGTATATATATTATATTGTAAGTATTTAACATATAGCACTTAGGTACAGTAGTGTTTTCATTCAAAGATACGGTAATTAGGTATGTTTGGATACATGGAAGATGCTTAAGACATCCATGTAACGGACTGAATATTCCGCTCTATACCAACGGATTATTCTATAATATGATTCAAAATATGGGTCAATTTCAACAAGACGCATTTTTTGTATCATTTCGGTGTGATTCCTTATTTTTGATTATTTTTGAGTTTTTTAAATGTGAAGATACTTTAGACTATATTATTAAACATATGTAAAAGGGACCCTGAAATCTGAAATAGTTTTCGAGGTATTCGAGATCGAATATGAAACACACAACGGAATGATAAATGTACACCAGGATGATAAAATAAGTGCACCGCAATGAAATTTCATACACCAGAATGAAAGAAATGTGGCATATTATGAAAGTAATTTTACTTTTATATATTCGTAATAGAGCGGTGGTAGCCTAGTGGTTAGGGCATGCGACTTTCAATCCGGAGGTCGCGGGTTCAAACCCGGCCCGTACCAATGAGTTTTTCGGAACTTAAGTACGGAATGTCATTTGATATTTACCACTCGCTTTTCGGCGAAGGAAAACATCGTGAGGAAACCACCTAAGCCCAATAAGGCCTAGTTTCCCCTCTGGGTTGGAAGGTCAGATGGCAGTCGCTTGCGTAAAAACTAGGGCCTACGCCACATCTTGGGATTTAGGTAGCCGACCCCGATTGAGAATTCATTCTCAAGAATGGGACAAAGGCTAGGAGGATGATATTCGTAATATATATTATATTGGCATTACATAGTAATATAAACATATATCTTAGTCTGGTATTAAAAACAAAATAAAAAAATATTATTATTTCAACAATATCTATGAAAAGTGAAGCTACTTTTGATGTCATTCCGGTGTTTTCCTCATTTTGGTGGGGTTTAAAGTCGTTTTACTACACCGGAAACACCGGAATGAAAATGGTGGAATGAAAAACACGACATATTTTTATTTCTTATTAAAAAAGTAAGCCCTATATTCTAAAACTAATTCAACTCTTGAAATGGCGAATATATTTTACCTGATATATATAAATTTCAAACCACGCAGTTAAAAAATAAAGAAGCTATAAAAAACTCCGGTATGGCATTTTTTTTGTCCCCTGTCCACCGCGACGAAATATTCACGTTTATACAAGCCAACGTATTGCCACTATACACAACCGGCCTCGTCGAGCGCCGCAGCTTGACTAATTCTTTGAAGTGCGCGGGAGACGGGGGACGTACTTGATCAAATTTGGGAAATAAATCGGTTCGAAACATTGTCGGCGGTAATGAGAAGTTTTCTCGGGACAAACGTATATGCACTTATTCAAGGGTATACAAAGGAGATGTATAACGGGTAATGTGCTTTTTTCGTTACCTATTTAATGGTAATAAAATAATGGTAAAAGATTTTCTTTGTCATGCATAGTATTTGACTTACCCGGCATTTTACAAACAAAACCGACTTGGGGACAACCCACCTTGATGAGAAATTTGGTCTTAATATAGTTTTTTAAATCTATACATATATTAATATGTAGGTTTACAAATGAATAAACAAAAAACCTTTGCCATGACTAATAGTGAAAAAGCACAAATCGTATCAGGATCGAGGATTATAGAATATGTTGATACGTATATATACTTAGGCAAATTAATAACTTTCACCCAACAAACATCGAACGAAGTGGAACGAAGAATAAAGAGTGCATGGAACAAATATTGGTCTCTAAAAGATATTTTCAAATCAAACCTTCCCATTCATCTGAAACGTAAAGCGATGGACTCTATAGTTCTTCCAACACTCCTATACGGCTGCCAAACATGGACACTCACAAAAGATATTGTGCAGAAAATTAATGTATTCCAGAGAGCAGCTGAGAGGAGTATGTTGAATATTAGACGGAGTGACAGAAAAAGAAACGTGGACATTCGACAACTAACGAAAGTGACAGATGCCGTTGAACTTGCCTGTAGATTGAAGTGGAAATGGGCTGGTCATGTAGCCAGAATCACAGATGACAGATGGAGCGAGAAGATCTTACACTGGCAACCTCGCGAGGTGTCACGACCAAGAGGTCGCCCAAGGCGCCGGTGGGCCGATGACATTGTAAAGATAGCTGGAAGTAGGTACGTGGACCCGCCAAGCCAAAGACAGAGATCACTGGAAGGACCTGGAGGAGGCCTTTGCCCAAAAATGGGTGCCTCACTTATAACATGTATAATATAAACATAAAATGTATCTGATATTTACTTGTGAGAAATAAAGGTTTATTATTATTATTATACATATTAATATTTTAATTTTAGCTGTTGCCCGAGGTAGACAATGGCGGGCTGTTTCCGAAAAAAAATGGTACTTTATTATTCAACCTTTCTGCACCTGCGTTTTCAGTCTTGCCATCAAAAAATACTGCTTGGGAAATTGACCCATATACAATTTTCCGCAATTCATTGAGTGAAGTGACTTCCAGAGACCGCGTTGATTTGTTTTCATCGATCAACTTTCGATAGAAACGCCGTGGCAAGGGCATTCAATAATGTCACGCTCGCATGCGCACAGCGTACCTACATTTTACTATTCACCTATCCTGTGACCTATGATGTGGCTCACATCGCCAACTGCCGTGCCAGCGCTTGGTGCGGCATAAAACCCCGGCATACAATTACCTTTATGACGGTATTGTATGGAGGTATAATTTCATTAACTTGATACATAAACATAATCATAAACGAAGTGCAAAATAATGACAAAATTGCAGGGCTGTAAGAAGTCATATCATATCAATCGAATTAATTTTAGGGTTCTTAAGCTTATTACTATAATTATATTATTTTTACTCGTAAAAGTGATGCAAAACAAGTTGCCGTGAGCTAGTGGAATTAAGAAGGATAAAAAAGGAAACTCCTTCGTTCGTACATTGTCGCAGGTTATAATTACACAATAATCCGATTAATTAATGTTATGAATTCATCTATTTGTAATTAAACGCAAAAAGCAATGGGCAATGTAATTATAACTAGTTATTAAATAAATATACTCGTAAAGTGGATTTCTTGACGGCCCGGCGTCCACCGACTAATGAAGTATTTTGTTTTTGGATTTCTAGTTTTCGTTACTAACGTCGACCAAAATTATCTAAGAGGAAAATCCCAATGAAAATGAAGATACCAAATGGAGTGGTAATATAATTTTTATTCTGCTTTTTACCCTAAAGTATTTCATGAACATTAACTTTTCTTAATTTTAGGTATAACAGCCCAAAATATGAACAAAAGGAAAACGTTAATGATATTAAACCCCGTCATTATTGCGCATGACTTGCGCACCGGTGCTCGAGCAGCGCTCACGCCGGCCGGCGCACAGGAGAAACTACGACAGTGCTTTCGAGTCTGTACTCGAACAGACAAACACTTTGCACAAGGACTCCCATACAGGATGCCTACATTTCACCGTGTATTTGTTAAATTTTCTTCATTATAACAATGATGTCGTAGTTCCAAATGTTGCGTGCCGCGTTTGAAAGAACTTCCCATCTTCGTTTCACCCCCATAGTCTCCACTTAGCCATAATTACATTATTATAACAAAACGGGACTTAATCGCATCCAAAATAGTAGTTTATGTGACTGTACATAATGAAGGGCATTAATCACGAGTGAGGGTTTATGACAAGAGCCGAAGGCGAGTGTCATAATAACATCACACGAGTGTTTAATGCCTAATTATGTATAGTTACATACACTACTTTATCTACTCACATATCATAAGCCTCCATGATGCATTCAGGAGCCGCATATTATGACCACCATACCTACTGTTGCTTTGACTTAGCTGGTAAGTAATTAATGACGTTAGGTGCTTTGTTACGGATATCAGGAGGCGTCGCCGAAATATCTATATCATCTTGATAGCTCATTTTATGGTTTATATTCAACAAATCGATCAATTTTATGCATTAAAACAAATTCTAAGCGGTAATGGCGGCAATGAAAACTTTTCTTTTCTTTTCTGGCAGCTGTCATAGTTTTTTTTTATTCAGAGACAAACTAGAGTGGGCCCGAACTACCATATCGTTCGATATCTTACTTGCGTGCGACATTTGTCAATTTGTCTGCAAATTGACATTTCATTTCGAACTAAACGTCATCTCGACTGATATTAGAATAGAGGTCAAACCAAATTTCTTTGGTTTTCAGAGATGTTCGAAATTTGAATGATATAATATTATCGAAATCGATGTTATTAATTAGCAATAATATCATTTTCACAGATAAGAAATTTGTTCTAACAAAACAGTTTATTTTTATGTTGGTCATAATGTGCGGTTCTTGAACGCATCATGGAGGGTTTATATTATTTGGGTAGATAAAGGTGTTTATTTTATTACCCCGATGTTTCGAACATGATATTATTACGTCTTTGGTTTTGAAGGGACTGGAAACCCGGGATCAAGTGAAGTGTAGGCACCCTGGCATATCAGAAGACCACGAAATTAACGATGCACACTCTGCGGTACATTTTCTATCTCTCTACGTTAATGCGTGAATACAGAATAGGACAAACATACAAACCAACAAACACAAAAACGGGGGCTAATTCAAGTGTACTATATATTTTTAAATATCAACAAATAAGCGACATCTCAGGTATATCTGAGATGAGATACATAAACGCCTTTCACTGTCAATAAATCGCGATGTCTGCATAAAGTGACAGCTCACGTTACTATACTCGGTTAGGTAAGCTAAGTTTGCGTCTGATATCCATGGGGTCGCACATAAATGTGGCGCATATTTACATAACGCAACTGGGATACCTACTGAAGTAGTTGTAAACGGTAAACTAGGTAAATCGCTTCTTCGGAAAGCCCCCCCAACTATAAAAAAAGCCGGTCAAGTGCAATTCGGACTCGCACACCGAGTTACCTAACGTACAAACTATGTATTGAAAGCATTGCATATTGTTCTAACGAAAAGATAAACTGTATGGGGCGACAAACATATAACTTTACCGTTTAAAAACTATTTCACGTGTGTTTAAATTAAGACTATATATTTTATATAATTTAATTACAAATGTATAAGTTTCAGCTTTTCTCATATACTTGTAGTATAAGACGGTATTACTTGCCAAACTTCATAAATTTTGATTCCATTGAGTGCGGCAAAAGTGGTCGTATCTTTTTTTACGTTAACTGAGAAGAGAACTGTTTTTTACAGTTTTGGTACAGGAACTGTATAGACTTGAGTATATAATTTTAATTTTAACTCGATACATCCACACGTTCACACTGAGATAAAGGGTCTTGGCAGGCAGACGGACGGACAACAAAGTGATCCTATAAGGGTTCTGTTTTTCCTTTTCAGGTACGGAATCCTAAAAAGGAGCATTAAACCATCTCTACTTTAACAAACTAGCATTTCTGAGAGCGAATAGAAACCCCGCCAAGCGGGGCTTCGTCGACTCGCTCGCATCCATAACAGTTAGCTAGGTTAGGTTAATACACTGACCACAAAACTTGACTGTTCTAGTTTCGAAATTATGCCATTAGTTTTTATTCATTTTGTTTTATGAAACATCATTATGTCGATACGAAAATTATAATATTAGTTTTATATAAAATAATGATTCGTTAACTGTCTTACATTATAATTACTGTGAAGGTCGTACCTTCACTGTCGGTGCCTGGCCACTGATTTAAGAAATGAAGTTGTTTTATATTTAGAATAAGACGTGTGACATCCGTCAAAGAAATAAAATGTAGTAGTTAGTCTTAGACTGGCCTTCGGGCAATATACACATTTAAACCTCTCGCTGCCCTTTCTCTGTATTTAATTCCTCCTCTGAGGACATCCCCTGGCGGTCGCCACAGTACACCCAGTTACAACGCCCAATTACGATGGATAACATTACATAACATGAGTCCTACCGTTTTTTAGGGTTCCGTACCTCAAAAGGAAAAAACGGAACCCTTATAGGATCACTTTGTTGTCCGTCTGTCCGTCCGTCTGTCAAGACCCTTTTTCTCAGGAACGTACGCGTGGACGTATGAAGCTGAAATTTATATCAATTACTCAGGTCTACTGTCCCTTGAAGCTGTGAAAAAATCAAACTTCTAAGCCAACGCAATCAAAAGATACAGCCGTTTATGCCGCAAATTTTCGACACTTGCAAGGGAATCAAAACCTACAGGGTGCTTCCCGTGAACTCAGAATCTTGAAATTTGGTACGAAGCAACGTCTTATAGCATAGATAAAGGAATAATTACGAAAACCATAAATTTTTTTTTTAATACCTAACTTTGCACCTAATTTGCAAATTTTCGACACTTGCAAGGGAATCAAAACCTACAGGGTGCTTCCCGTGAACTCAGAATCTTGAAATTTGGTACGAAGCAACGTCTTATAGCATAGATAAAGGAATAATTACGAAAACCATAATTTTTTTTTTAATACCTAACTTTGCACCTAATTTATATGGGGCGCTATACATACCAGGTGCAAACTTAACTTAACCACTTAGGGATGGAAAGTGTTTGTACGGAACCCTCGGTGCGCGAGTCCGACTCGCACTTGGCCGGTTTTTTTTATTGCACACTAGGTACTCTCTTTGGAACATTAATGGCTTCCGTTTTTTTATAATGATATTATACGCCGTAATCTACCTCACATCAAAAACATTTAATGAAACTCATAAACAAGTGAAGTGGTTGTTAAAATTTATCACGCAGATAACATCTAGCCGCGCCTGCGCACCGTTACCGCACAAATTAAACAACCGGCCGGGAGCCGCAATACCTACCGACGTCCTCCCAGCCCGAACCGAGAGAAATGACGTATCTCTAGGGCTATTTCTAATAAATATAGTCTTTTCTGAAAGCGGGGCAACGCGCGGGTCACAAATTCATCCAAAACTTATAAAAAGTGTATTAATTTCCGCCCGCGGCCGCGGCTGCCCGCGCGCCCCGCCCGCTCGTTTAACGCCTTTACTCCCGATTTAATTCGACGATTACCACCGACTTACAGAACCAAATACCGCAGCCGCTCCACTCGAGTGAAGACGCCTCTATAACCTTTCCTTAAACCACTCGCCGAGTGCAGCGAAGGTTTATTTGAATCCAGCGATTACGTGATTTCTCCGAACACAAAAACAGGGTACCATATTGACGAAATTAAACTCTATTTAGTTAGAAAATACGGTTGTTTAACCGCAACAGTGTAGTCATTTAGCTATCGGTCGTTGCCCGCGTCAAGCGCGAGCGTTAGCTAATTGATGTTAATGGGTTAATTTTTACGAGGACGCTTCTCGAGAAGTGTCGCGGCGCATGCGTGAGAACCACAACTAGATCACTATCTGACACTTATGAAATGTTACGGTCAGATTTCTTTTCTGACACGTCGTGTGTTAATATTCAGTGTCAGTCAATAAATCTAGACGCTCGCGCACGGTGTGAAAAACCGACGCTCGGGGCGCTGCGCCATCAGCCGACCGTGATGGATGCCTCAAAAATGTGTCAAACAGTCATAAATATCCATTTTAACCTTTCTAAACCGTTAAAGGCCTCCAATATTATATTCGCTGAAATAGTCCTATTAAAATCTCAACTATCTATCGAACCGATATAGGTATTTCCTATCGGGATCACGCGGTTTTCGTAAAGTTCGTGTCTGCACTCGTCTCATAGATCACTCCGTCTACTTTTCAAATGCCAAGCGAGTAGCAACAAATCAACCGTTGAAATTTTCCACAAATATCGTGACTAAACTCCCAAGCAGTAAGCACACGCTGCGTGCCGGGACGGCGGGCTGGCGGTGGTGGCGGGTGGAGCCGCGCGGCGCTGCACTGCCGGTGGCGGTGGGCCGTGATGGATGCGCGCGCGGTAATTGACAGCGACATGCGCGGGGCCGGTGCGCGCGCGCAGCGCCCGCCCAACTGCGGAAAGCGCTTAATTGAACGGGTTTTAATTGCATTAATTTATAATTGCGAGCTTTCCGGGAAGCCTGAAGCGGAATTGATGGCTTTTTATTTGAAGTTAATGCGCTTATCTGCCCCTGTTTGGACGTTTTCACGTGTCGCATTGTAAATGGAGGCATTATTGAAAATAGAGGAGTGCTCGTGACTGCCTCACTTAACTTTCGAACGCATTCCGAAACTGCTCTTAGAAAACTCATAAATATGAGTATAAACCTGCTTATTTAATGCTCGTGTTTTAATTATAATTATTGTAATATATTTTATAAAGAAAAGACATTTAGGGGAAAATTATCGAGACAATAATTGCTGTAAAGGATTTAAGACGTGTACGGAAAAAATGAATTCACATTGTAAATTATGACGTGGCTGATTTAAAGTTTATTTACATATGCTCAGTATAAGTATTTACTATTTATTCTAAGACCTCCATTATGCGTTTGAGCCCTGCAAAAGTGACACCGCGTATCTGCGATTCGCAATGACTATTCCCAACACCTTGAGAAATCTGTGCGAGATCTACGATTCAATCAGCGTCACGGTTCCCGCGGTGCCCGCCGTCCACCTGCGCCCGCGCGAACAAACAACGCGCATTATTCAAATTAGCCGCACGCACCGACAGCCGTCACATAAATATTGTGAGCGAGCGACTTGCATAATTACTGCACTCGCACGGCGAGCCACTGGCTCCAGCGCTGGCGCTGGCACGGCTTCGTAAATCAGCGCACAGCGGGGCCCGGGAGCGCTGCTTCCTCATGTATTATGTGCGATAGCGATTTATAGGAGCGGATTATGTACCCACAGGTGGATTCGAGCCGACCGTTGCGTGACAACGACCATAAGATTAGAACCAACCCAAAGGATAGGAAGTCCACCAGCCCTTAAGTATCACTTTTGTCTTATAACACAGATTTGTTCCCGCAACACGAGTCACCAGCTGAGATAACTTCTGTCGTATTGAAATCGTCTAGAAGTCAGTTTTACTTTACATTACAGTGGATTTATTTTTATTTATTTATTTTATCTAATATAATTTGTGAAATACAAAGTTCACAAACGCAAAGGTAAGAAATACAACTTTAGTCGGAAGCTCAGGAAGTAAGCTAATACTGTGCGTACTTAGAATACGATATATACTTTAGTCAGTACTTATATTTTATAAATGGCATGCCGTCAAATAAATCCCAAAATGCCAAACTGGTTGAAGTGTGCTCCATCATGCGCGCTAATAGGTATCGGGTTTTATTTGCGCTCGTCACCTAAATATTTTCCAGTAAATACTTAGATTCTACTTCGACCCCAGAACCGTTAGCGTCAGTAAGTACCACGAAACCAACAGTGTTGTCAATTTGAAGAGAAGAAACATCGCAGCAATTTTCCAGAAACGCCGCAAGAAATTCCTCAGAAGCGCCGCGGGAGAGTCGAAGATTATACTTATAGATTTTGCCAATTAACATGTTCGGGAGGCAAATAAAATAGCATAAGTAACACCGACGACCTACTGCAACAAAGTCAGTGGGCTACTCGGGATCTTTGAATGCACTCATTATCTTACTATGTTCGCATTCTGACCTTATTTTAGAGCAATGGCGCAATTTCTTCTTCTGCGCAAGTATGTGAGGTTAAATCGCTCCAATAATATCGTCATCCACTGCGCGCTGATATATGTTGTATATCGCATCGCTATCTACATTGCGGCATAGAGATGTAGCAAGCACTGCGAGTAGTAATATCTCCCAATAAATCCGCGTACGGTCCGTATTGTGGTGTTCACGGAGCGAGCGCGATGGTATCGGTGCGCGATATGACGCGATACTCGTAATGGCGAGTAAACTGTTTGGAAATTATGCTGGCACTGATAAGTTGCGGGAATAAGACGTAACGACCCCTCATTGTAGCCGCGTCGTGCGAAGAAAGGGGTTTATATTGACTCCGACCCGGCGGGAGCCATAACTACTTATTGCTTTTAATAGCGCCATAAGTACATCATATATATCGGCATACTGCTGCTATATGCCTTAGTATCCGAGCGCTTGCTTTTGCCCTGGATTATATTCAGATTATGCTACGCGACAATACTTAAAGCATTATGTTCTTTTATTCGGGGTCATAGCACTCGTAATCTTTTTTTCTGTAAGGAAACTTCTGGCATTGTTAATTGGCTTGCCTGCTATCTTCCTAAGACGTATTCAGCCCGAACAAAACGCTTGTAAATGTAAAGCATGCTTGGAGCGAGACATCTTGACTAAAATAGAAGCCATGCTTTCATTTCATTCAGCGTTGATCCCCTTTGAGCTTGGCCATAATCTCTTCCCACAAACAAACTCATAAGTCATGTGGGGTGTGATAACTCTGATCCGCGCTTTGTGCCGGCGGCGCCGCGCCAGGCGTGAAGCGCATAAATCCTGCGCACGGTGGTGCGAACAGGACGTCACCATCGGAGGAAACGCCGGCTCCCACACTAAATTGAATTAACTTTATATGAATCCTGCCATATACGTGCACAGAAAATTATGACAGCTCCCGACGTGGCGACGTGTCGCTTCTTTGTTCAGTTTTTACTTGCGTGCTATCGGGCTCGAAATGCGCCAGGTGGAAAATGAATCTGCAATATTTAAGTCATAACTTTTTTATTTGCTCACTCTGCAGTTGATAAGCCATCAAGATATTTACTTTCTTTTCGTTCTTATTTTTGTATTTAAATTTTACTCTTTTCGTCCAATTACTGGTAAAGTTTGCTTGAAATTGTTAAGTACCTACATACATAATTATGTCTACGTGCGTTCAATAATACATCTTCATTAAACTTTATGTCCTAAATAAAAATACAAAAAAATAAAAACCTTTTCTCTAAAAATATCTTGAATAATAAATTTACGTATTGATCTTTTTTATGTGTCACGAATTCACGATGAGTCGCTCTCGGTTTTGTGAGATGTGTGACTTTAGAGTCAATTTTTCTATTGCATGAAATTAATTTGCAATAAATTTATTGAATAGTTTTAGCAATAGGTACTACCTACACAAAATATGCTAGTAATATTATGATTGTGAACGTTTGTGAAGACGTATATTTGTTTTGGACATTGGTTACTAAACGACGACAACGACATACAAATCTAAATAATTATATATGGGGCTAATCTCATTGCCCTTACCAAAAAGGACGGTGGTGTACGCCCCATCGCTGTTGGGTCAACTTTTCGGCGTTTAGCAGCTAAGATCTGCGTCCGGCTCACTCGAAATAAATTGCAAAAACTCTTTGAACCAGTGCAAGTCGGTTTCGGTACACGTGGAGGTTGTGAAGCAGCAGTACATGCAGTGCGCACCTTCGGCGAAAGCGATTTGTGCGAAGTTCTTATAAAATTAGACGTAAAGAACGCCTTCAATTCGGTAAACAGGGACACCCTGCTAAACGAAATTAAAATACATGTCCCGGAAATTTATAACTTTCTTCTCCAGTGTTACCACTGTCCTTCCATTTTAACTCACAAAAATAATGAGATCTTTTCGGCCACGGGTTGTCAGCAGGGTGATCCCCTCGGTCCAGCCATTTTTAGTTTGGCCATTAATCCGATAATAAACAGCCTAAATTCAAAATTAAACGTATGGTACCTTGACGATGGCACACTTGGAGGAGACTCACAGACTGTCTTGGCAGACTTATTAAAAGTTAAAAATAAGTTTAGTGACATCGGTCTGGAACTAAACTTTGGAAAATGTGAATTGTACATTTCTCCAAACATTAATCCTTCTTTGGCTTCTCAAATCCACGAAAAATTCCACGACATCGCCCCAAATATTAAAATCATCTCCAAAGACAGTCTGCATCTTCTCGGATCACCCATTTTTGATGATGCCATCCCTCCCCTCTTGAGAAAATCGATTTCTAAATTTAATTTTTATTCAGACCGACTCCTCAAAATCAGTAGTCATTCAGCTCTTTTTATTCAAAAATTTTGTTTACTCATCCCTAAATTCACTTACCTGCTCCGCTGCTGCCCCATTTGGAAATTCCCACATTTGATCCAACCCATCGACATTGTTTTGAAATCCCAAATTGAATCTGTTCTAAACATTCGTTTCAGCGAGCAGGCCTGGACCCAAGCTGCTTTACCGATAAGGCACGGTGGTTTGGGAACCCGCAAAATTTCAAGTGTTGCTTTGCCGGCTTTCTTGGCTTCAGTCCACAGCACTGCTGATCTCGCAGGTAAAATCCTAAAAGCCACAACGGCTACAAACTGCGAGATTGCATGCTTGGATGAAGCCTTGAATGCCTGGGAAGCTGGACCGAACCCAAATTTACCTTCTAAACCGAAGAGTCAAAGGGCCTGGGACACCATAGCCTCCGTCATCACTACAAATTCATTAATTGCCACATCTTCAGGTAAGGACCGGGCACGACTACTCGCAGTGTCAAGACCCGAGGCCGGACAATGGCTCCATGCCTACCCTTCACCTACCACTGGCACATTTATTGACCCCTGCACGCTTCGCATAGCTGTCGGTCTCCGGGTTGGGGCTGATGTGTGTGTAGAACACAGCTGCGCCTCTTGTGGGGCCCCAGTAGATCGTCTTGGCCACCACGGACTCTCCTGCTCCTCGGGCGCCGGCCGTCTCTCCCGACATGCTGCGCTCAACGACATCCTCAGAAGAGCGCTCGTCAGCGCCAACGTGCCCGCAGCACTGGAGCCCCAGATCGTGCGGGACGATGGCAAGCGCCCCGACGGGATGTCGTTGATCCCCTGGAGAATGGGCCGCGCGTTGGTGTGGGACGCCACTTGTGCTGATACACTGGCGGCGTCCTACCTCGCAGCAACTTTTAAAGCGGCCGGGGCGGCGGCTGACGCTCGGGAGAATTTTAAATTCAATAAATATAAGTGTCTCGGCGCCCAGTACGAGTTTATCCCTTTTGGCGTCGAGACACTAGGTCCGTGGGGTAGGGCTGCGCGTGGGCTCCACAAGGCGCTAAGCAAACGCCTAAGGGAGGCAACGGGTGACCCTCGCGCAGGCAGCTTTCTCGCGCAAAGAATTGCCATCGCAATACAACGCGGGAATGCTGCCTGTGTGATGGGCACGCTGCCGAAAGGACCATATTTTTATAATTCTTTATAATAGTTTTAGCCACCTTTTAGTATAAGTTTATTTGTTTTTTTAATGTTTTCTTGTAAATAAAAATCTAAATAAGTACATAAATGGATAACATTCATGAGAAGTATATTCAAGTTCAGCACACAAATATTTGCCCTGGCTCAGTAGGCAGGTGTCTACAAACTGCGCCAACCGTGTCATCCGCGCGTCGCAATTAAAACCTATGATTCTTGTTACCCAGTAATAAGTACGATAAACTGTAATTTAATAATTTTCTTGTGTGAAATTAAGATTAAAACCGCAGGTAGGTAATTGCTGATTGTTCTGTAAATACAACGAAGACGTCAATGAGTCAAATACGTACAATTTCAGTAAAGCGAGGTGTCTGCTGCGCTGCACGCCTGTGCCGAGTATTATACGATCTGTGGCCGAGTGCTGTAGAATGTAGATAGTGCTGTGTGCGGTGCCGGAGCGGCGCGCGGCGCGGCGCGGCTCCCGCAGCGGCTCGGTACGACAAAGTGCGTGATTTCACGCCTCGCACAATGCGCCGGCCGCTGCGCAGACCTGTTCCGCATTATACGGTGGATTACGACGAAATACCTATTTGTAGGCCCTTACTATGTATGTAACACCTAAGAAAGCCACTAATATAAAGTTTCGAATATTGTAATAATATTGTTATTTAACAACTAAACCGACACATCATTGTAACAAACCAGTGATCAGGAGATAAAATATTTAATACGTAGTTATTTCATAATGATTTCCCGTTTTTTTATTCTCAACTTGCTGCTAAATAAATGAAAGAGACGTTTTATGTTCTGTCACTGCAATCCGCCAGAGCGTCGTTTGATTACATCAATATTGAACTAAAGATTATATCGAAATCGAACCACCTATTTAATTGGTGTAGGTATCACACGCACGGCTTTTCCCGTTGGATTGGACCCGTGTATCGGCGGCGCGCGCGCCCGATGCAAATGCAATGCGTGAAGAAACCCCTGAAACAAATGAACGCACCCGCGCTGTGCGCCGTGCGAACCGCGCACTATCGCAGTAGCTTGCATTTGTTCGCGGGTGTCAGCCAAGTGCAAATCCCTCGATAAAACGGTGCGATCGTGCCGCATCAGACATTGAGCGATGATTTTTAGGATGCACTTGTGAAGCGTCTTTGCATAGAATAAATATGCGCTAAGCACTATTAGAAAGTCGGATATAAACGCTGAAGTACGCCGTAAATAACTTATGGCCGTACCGAAGGGGAGATAAAAGCGAAGCTTCGTAAGATGACTCATTAAAAGGAGTATAACATGTTTTATCGTTCTAGTAACATTGTTGATAAAATTGTATTTCTGGTATGTAATCATGCTTTATAGCCCATGCTCTCTAACATTTACAATGCACTTAAGCGGTTGTTTTCCCATCGACGACTTTTGTTAAACACCGTTCCAGATGCCATAAATCAACATTAGGCCATTTTTGGTGGCGCGCGAGGTTCGATTGTGGCCGCGAACAGCATTCGGAATGTTCCGCTATTTGTTAGGCTCCGAACCGGTAAAAGAAACAACGCCAATCTATCACCATTAGGGCCGCCTCGCACCCCATTCAGTCCGCGCACAGATCGGATCTTTTCCTAATTCAACCAGCAATTCTAGCACTATCGTCCACCAGCCAATCTATCGTGGCCCCGAGACGTATGGGCCGGCATAGAAATGCAGGCTGCATGTTTATCGGCGGTGTCACGCCGCAGATTACAGAACAAAAGGTCCACTCGTCACCGCGAAAACGCTTTATGAGTAAACTAGAGCATTTTATGTCTCAGTGCTGAAATTATTTAACTTACTACGCTATTTCGCCGTCGCGTACTTCGGTTACAATGTCCAAAACAATACGTTATTTGCGGTAAAAATAAGTGGACACCGGACAAGTTCCCAAGGCTTCAGTGTTAGGTCGGGTGTGAGCGGTCAGCTGGCGCAGGTTGCGAGTGCGGCGCTCGGCTGCGCCTGCGCCTGATGCGGCCGTATTTGGGCAGGTTAGTTAGGCGGCAATATCGATCGCAGTAAATCGCCGTAACGGCGGAGTTGCGCGCGTCGCGCATTGTGCGCTGATATATGGCGCGCGCGCAGCACGACGACACTGAAAGCGACTGAAATGCCGTGAGGAAGCGCTGTTTTTGGCTCTTGTCGGAATAGGTTGAAGTCGTGAAACTTTCCGCTGACTGGGATTAAGATAATGCAAAGTTTACTTTAATAGGTACGATGGGAATATTGTAGACAAAACCTACTCGTTTCATTTTAGGTATAAAATACGTGAGCTATGTTCTAATTCGCTGATGTATTTCTTCTATCATAATTTTATTATAGGTAGGACTAATTTCTATGCGTAAAATTATTAGATAATTGGAGGGTTATTACTAAAATATTTAGATATTCATCCTGAAATATTTACACAAAACAATATTAGCTAGTTAGCTTAGTTCCTTTACATATTGTATGAAATTACAATACAATACAATACAATACAACAATACTTTATTGCACACCAAAAAAAGTTCACAAAAGGAAACAAGATAAATACAATTTATAAATAACGGTAGACAACAGGCGGTCTTATCGCTAAAGAGCGATCTCTTCCAGACAACCTTTGGCAGCGAAATTGATGAAAACTTTAACTTAATACAGAGTAGGTGCAGCGAAAGGCAAAGGGAGCACATAACTAGATACTAACAGAAAACAAGTACGCAAATGGGTAAATATACACATACATAAATAGATATACATAAACTTACACATACATACATATATATATATACAATAATATAAAATTACCACATTTGTAATAAATTACACACAACTTGAATTCAAATAATTGGTTTAAACTTCAGCAAATTATTAACTTTCCTAAAGTATTTTTCCCCGTTAGGTATTGATCAGGCAGCCACATAGCGTTATAAAGTTCAGAGCCCTAATTTAACCAGGAAATCGAAATGCTCGTGGCAATTTTAATTTCATTCTGCATGTATTAATTATCCGCGATTAATCCCGGCCGTGGGATTAATTACGAGCGACACGCAACGCAACCAGTGCCCAAACAACAGCAAATACGAAAATTTGCACTTTGCTGTGTGTCCAGCGCCGGTGTCATGTCCACGGCTCACGGGTGGGGCTGACACCGCCGACACTTGGGCAACACGGGAGCTACACGCTTTGCCTTTATATGTCACAACTTCTAAAACGGCTCTAACAGCACGGCTGTAACATAAAACGGTGTGAATTATAGTAAACATTGACTTGCAATTTGCAGGCAGCGCAATATGCGCGGAAATAAAATTAAAATGGCTGTCTACAGTCGAAGCGCGGAGAACAGAGCGGACTTAGTGCGGCGTGAACTAACAGTCATTGATCCCTGCGGGCGGCAGCGATCTCGCTGTACGTATGTTGTAATAAATAACTAATCCCTCTCGGGGAATTTCTTGTCTTTAACTCACAAAGACGCATAAACGACAGGACGAGGCAAATAAAAACAAATGGACACAAATGCCTTCGTACGGCGGAAATCGGCTCGCTCGCTTTGCACTCGCATAGAAAAACGACTTAACGATGAGACGAGTTTATACAAAAAGTACCTCCAGTCGAACCGAGCTATGGCTCACGACACGCCAGTCGTCTCCTCGGCCGACTGGCGGTGGTTCATCTCGACTCGTCTCCCGAGTGGACCCATTAAATTTGAAATCAAGTACATTATCAGAACCAGTCGATAATTACATATTTTATTAGCAAACATCGATTGCGACACTACACCCATTTCGACACAAGGCTGACCTGGTCGCATTCAGATCTCGTCTTGTTCTATATTTACACCTAATCTAATGAATTGCGAAAATCGCCATTTGTTTTTTGCTCAACATTTGATTATAGAGTTCGGGACCATGTTTGTTTGGTAATAAAGGTTGATTGCTTTTTACTGCGCTATGAATATAGTTAACTGTTAATAAATGAAATATTGGCCAATTTATTTTAGACTTTAGGTCCGTGGGGTCCCAGCGCCCACAAACTCTATAAAGACCTCGCTAAAAGATTGATTGAAACTACTGGGGACCGAAGATCTGGCAGTTTCCTCGCACAACGCATTAGCATTGCTATTCAGCGAGGAAATGCTGCCAGCGTCTTCGGGACCATGCCGCGGGGGCACAGTTTTTTACACCTTTTTTAGTTTATTTTAGTCACGTAATTATTTTATTTATACCTAATTCCTTGATTAAGTTTTTAATATGAATTGGAATATATTTATTTTATATGTTATAGATCCGCAGAGGGTTATCGCTAACATGATTGCAGTCTAACTTGTGCTAACTGTCGCAGTTTGCTTCCACAATGCGATGCAGATAGCTTAGCTTGCTTTGTGCCTTTTGTCTCTGTCAAAATGTTATGTGTCCTATGTTGGTATCACAGAATAGAATAGAACATAATATTGGACATCGCGGTTGGCGCAGTGGTTAAGCAACTGCCTACTGAGCCGACGGTCCTGGGTTCGAATCCCGGCAAGGGCAAATATTCAAGGGTCATGGATGTTATTTGTATCTAAGTATGTATTTATCTACATAAGTATAAACATACTCGTGTAGTGTCCATAACACAAGCCATAGTTGGCTTGTGTTATGGAGCTTACTGTGGGACTAGATTGATGTGTGTGAGTTTGTCAGATATTTAATTATTTATTTATTCTTTATCGAACACTCAACGGGAAATGAATACAAACAAACAGAGATTATGATGAATTATGGGTGGAGTATGGATGGATTATGGATGGATGACCAGACGACCAAGTTACTCGTAGATTAAATACGACTCCAGCTCTGCCCTGCTTGTTTTAAGTAGTCTGTTGGAGTTTTATTAACCTTAGAAGCCTACAACATAGGTACATTAGCTACTTAATGTTATCATATACTTAACTAAACTCCTATTCTTACTTTTGAGTCATAAGATGACTTGGTTTTAACATAATGTACGAAGTATTAAATATTAACCCTTCGATTCTGCATATTAAATTATTATTATATTATTATTTAATTATTATTAAATTATTAAATTATGGTACCACAAATATGTTCACCATTGTAACACACATTTTCCTCGAGACATTAGATTGTCGCATCGTCGCGGCAAAGAACGAGAACGCGGCAGCGAAATGAGTTCTCAAAATTAGGAGCATGAAAGCCGTAATGGCCGGCAATTAATGCCGATGCAAATTTTAATTCGTTCTACGCAATTAGAGCATGGGAACGGTACGGACGTGTTTAGAATTGTCAATACCTCGATCCACGCAGCCTAATTATATTTCACATTTGCTTTAATTTGGAACCGTATCGATAATAAATCTCTTTAATTGCGCCGTTTTTATCGACGCACCATAAAATTGCGATAGCGAACTCCGAGATAAGTCTGCGGTTAGCAATCGCCGGTAAGTTCAGATACGAAATTATTTTATCTCGAGACGTGCGAATTTAATTGGTTCATTCGGGATATCGACAGAGCCGTGGAAGATAACGACACTCCTTACACTTCACCTCACCCGAAATTTTCCAATTCACTTTTTCAATCGACCACGAGGATCACACGCACGCATAAGAAACAAAGAGAACGATTAATCGGGAAAAAAAATTTGCACAAGGTTGTTCGGAGCGGTGTAGTTTACAGATACGGCAGGAAACGGTTTGCTCATTGTCGGCGCACTTTGTCAATTATTCAAGAAAACAAATACATATCAATTATCGGTAGTGGAACAAAGGCACCGCGACCCCCCCGCGGCGTGCGCGCATGCGATAATCGCCGGATCGCCGCAATCCGCCGATACTATCGATTAAGCGGATTCGTTAATCGGGCACGTGATAGGCCAACCGCGATTATCAACCAACTAATTTATTATGAACATATAAAGAGCACCCCTGTTTTTTCACGTACTCGGCTCGATTAAACATAATTTTGAATAATTAGTGATTATTCCGCGCTTGATAATGGCGGGCAGCTCCAAAAGGAGCGTGTTGATATTCACAATAATTGTTAATTACAGATTGTTCTCAGACAATGAACAGTTAAACTACCCGTAATGTGCGGCCGCGCAAGAGCGCATAATATTTGTATTGCTGAAACCTTCAGTGGAAACTGCTATTTCATCACCGCAACGTGTACAGTGAAAGGTACTTTATAGCTCGCAGTAACAAGTACCTAACAAAGTTTTATGGTCCAGTAGCGAAATCTAACACGTATAAAACTATTCAGTCACGCCATCTCGTGAGAACCCGCGGCGCGCTTCAGTGTGTGCTATCTGCTGTGGCTGTATTCAATATTCAGAGGAGTTAATGGGTGTGCTTAGCGGCTGTTAGGGAACAAAACACTTGTCAGCACTATCAATCGTGTGTGCAGCCTGTGCGACACACCCAGGGGAACAATGTAGCACGAGCCTATACAACATAATACTCACATAAGACGTTGTTTTTCCAAGTTGGTGTCGGATGTATTGTGCGCGGAGGCGGCGCACGCGCTATTGTTTTAATTGCTCACATCTTTATGGAGATAATTATTAAATATGACACATTATGAATTACTCTATAGTAAAGTAGTAGTAGTAGAGACTATTCTCTAACTTATTTTCACTGTAAACTGCTCTTGCGTAATACATTTCTATGCCAGAAAGAAATGAGCGCCGCACATTTTGTATTCATTGTTGGTAATAAATAGGGCAAAGAATAAAGGTTCTAACGGAGCTGCAAATACCTACATTTAATACAAGATTTGTTCTACCCACAGGTGTATGGGCTATTTTGCAACAAATTATCAAATTATTTATTTATTTGGAACATCGACAGCATTACTTACAGAAAAAATATTTAACAATGCTTATAGATGTTACATTAATCGGCCTATTCCAAAACTATATAAGCAATGCTTGTGCTATGGGTACTAGACGACGATATTCATTATATAACACCTATATATTATAAATATGAAGCCAATAACAGACGTCCATTTATATATAGTCTTCATTAATTTGAGATTTGAATATTATAATTTAAATGAGTCTGAACATCTTTTAGTAAGATTGTGACGTAGTGCTTAAACCCGCCCGGTACGCCATGACGTAACGGGCTTAGGCACTAGTCCATATCCCTCGATCCAGACGGGATCTTGAGGGTTTCCGTAACTAGCTCAAATCGGGAGGCAAGGGACTGGGTTAAAGTGTCCTTATCCCTGTCAACAATGAACTTATTATAATTATTAGGTACTTAGTATATAAGTCATGTGACTCGTCATGTCGACATGTCACTCGGTGGTGGTTGTTTAAAATTTTTAAAATACTCTTCTTTAAAGGGAAAGATGTTGTGGGTACTTGTGAAAAGTAATAAAATCAGTTGTCATTCAACCGTCTTTGATTATCACAACACAGAGTCCAGTTTAGATGAGATCAAAAAAATAATCATAACATCCCACGAACTTGTGTTGATACCCAGGTTGAGTAACGCTGATAAACATTCTGAAGTACGAGGGGCGTCTGAAAAGTTCTAAGCCTAAGATAGAAAAAAACAATTTACACAAATGAACTCGTGTTTATTTTTCAATATAGTCTCCTCCTAAATCAATGCATTTTTTACATTTTTTATACAGTGCTTTTAGGCCATTAAAAAAATAATCTTCATTTTGCCCTTCAAAATGCTCCTGTACAGCCGCCTTCATCTCTTCGTCACTTCTAAATCGCTTTCCCCTCAACTCTTTCTTCAAATTATTGAATAGAAAATAATCGCTTGGGGCTAGATCTGGGCTGTAGGGTGGGTGGTCAATTTCGTCAAAACCAACTTCCTTCAGAGCACGCCTCGCAACATTAGCGGTGTGAACGGGTGCGTTGTCTTGCAAAAACAAAATGCCTTTCCTTAGTTTACCCCGCCTTTTCTCAACTATGGCTTGTCGAACCTGTCTTATTAGATTTGCATAATAAGTTCCGTTTATCGTAGAGCCTTTTTCTAAATAATCGATTAAAAGAATGCCATCACAATCAAAAAATACCGTAGCCATTAACTTAGAGGCCGACTTTTGCACTTTAAATTTCTTCGGCGGCCTTTCACCCTTTTCAATCCACTGCATCGACTCAGACTTACACTCCGGATCATACTGTCTGATCCATGTTTCATCAACAGTTACTATTCGGGAACAAACTTCATCTAAATCATCTTCGCACAATTCTAAAAACGCCCGAGAAGTTTCCACACGACGTACTTTATCGAAGGCCGTTAGCATTTTCGGTACCCAACGAGCACTGACTTTACTCATGTACAAATGTTCATCATGTAAAATTTCTCCGACTCTTTCTTTACTAATACCTAAGACCTCAGCTATTTGCCAAACCCTAATTCTTCTATCTTCTAATACCAGCTTTTTGACTTTTGCTACGTTTTCTTCGGTCACTACCGATATTGGCCGCCCTGAGCGGGGGTCGTCTTCGATCGATTCCCGTCCGAGTTTAAATAAGCGACTCCACTTTTTGACTGTGGCATAAGAAGGCCCAGAATCACCGTAAATAATAGCCATTTCCTCAATCAAATTTCAAGAAAAAATCAAAACAAAAATGGACTTGGATGTCACCAGACGAAAGAACATTCAACGAAATCGACTTCATTATAGCCAAAAAACAAAAAATAAAAAATATTCAAAATATAGAGATTATAAATACATCACACCCTACCGACCATAGAATGGTACGGGCTACCTTCTCTTTACTGCACAAAGATAAACAATCCAGGGCTCTATTTAAAGGAAAAGTTAAAGAATTCAGCGCTATTGAAAAAGAGTCATTAAAAAATATCTTCGCAGAATCCATTGAATCACTGCAATACACTAATATCCAGGAACACTATATAAATATTACACATAGAATAAAAGAATGCACCTCTAAACTACCAACAAACCAAAAAGCAAAGAAAAAATCAATTATAATTACGGAAAATATAACAAAACTTATACAAGAACGAACTGCATTAAAAAGTAAGGTCTTTAAGACTGCTGACGAAAAAAAGAGACTAAAACAAACATACTCAAAGATTCGTCAAAAAATAAAAAGAAACAAATTAAACTACAAATTAAAAATTATTGAAGAGGAACTCGAAAGAAAAGGATCTGCTAAACGACGAAATATAAACGAATCTTAGATCACAAAATCTGGATACCATGTCTTAAAGACATTGCAGGACAGCCATACACAAACAGGAATAATATACTTAAAATAGCCACATCATTCTATGAGAATCTCTACAACTCGGAAACCCAAGACGTACACCAAACAAATAAACAAGAGTCAAATGATGTAGCGCCAATATTGCAAAGCGAAGTTCACCACGCCATCAACCAATTAAAAACATCAAAAAGTCCGGGAGAAGACGGGATAACAAACGATAATTATTAAAGCGATTCGCGAGCCACTCACACCTCTTCTCACGCAACTTTTTAACGACATTTTAAAAGAAGAAAAAATACCAGTAGATTGGGAATCATCGGTCATAACTCTTATATACAAAAAAGGAGACCCGTTTAATGTCAATAACTACCGCCCAATAAGCCTGTTACAATCCACCTATAAACTATTTACAATCCTACTTCTAAATAGGATCAGATGCGCTCTCGAATGCCAACAACCAGTAGAGCAAGCAGGCTTCAGACGCAATTACTCTACAATCGACCACATTTTCACGCTGCAACAGATTATAGAAAAATACAAAGAATATGGCATTCAACTCTACATCGCTTTTGTAGATTACAAAAAAGCTTTCGACACTATATCACATTCAAAATTATGGCTGGCACTAGAAGAGCAAGGCGTCGAAACTAAGTACATAAACATACTTCGAGAAATATACAGCAAAGGAAGATCATCTATTAGATTAGACCAGAAGGGCGATTACTTCAACATTAAATGTGAAATACTAAATAACGGAGGCTTTATGCCTGTTTATTTAACTAAACTCTTAAATCTAGATCCTACGTTCCCTACGTTAATGCCTACGGTATCCCTACGTTATCCTAGGGGACCCGGTGTCCCAATTACGCGGCAGGGTGTAGTTTTTTAGAATAGAATAGAATAGAATGATTTATTGTCAGAAAGTGAGTGGTTACAATAAGGTGTTACAAAATTCTATGTCCGTCACAATCAGCCAGAGTTGGCGTACAATATTTTACTTTTGCTTCTATGCATCTACAATTGCTAAAATTACTCTCAATAATAAATTACGATAAATGAATGACATCAGTTTCAGTTTCATGCTAACTAATGGTAATAAATGTCAGAATATAATGATTATCAATTAATTAAGCACCTACTTATACAAAATAAACAAACACAAAAAATAAACTAATATGTCAGAGGATTAAAAAATTATTACAAATGTCCAGATATTCAATAAAATTAATAAAGAGCATTGGGAATTTCGAAATGTTCATTTACACTATAATACATTTTATTTATACACCAATCATATAATTTATTTTTAAATTCTGGAAAATCGAGTACTTTTATATCCTCTGGCAAATGATTGAAAATTTTTACTGACATATATGATATACTCTTTTTGAAGTGAGCAGAGTTAGTAAACGACAGAATGTTAATACGCGGGTAAGAGAGATTTTGGCCGGTATCCGTCTGGCGAGAGCCACCACCCTAGGCAGCAGATGCGTGGTACACACACCGCGCTTAGGAGTGACCCCCCCCGGGTTAGCTGTTCGAGCCAAATGCGTGGTACACACACTGCGCCCAGCAACCCGTCTTAGAGCATAGCCTTAAGTCCCTGCAACTAGCGAGCCAAGAAGCGTGGTACACACTCCGCGCTAAGGTAACAAAAGACTGTAGCCCAGACTTCGGGATAGAGACCAAACACCACTTACAAATGTACGGGAGGACCTATGGTATCTCGAGAAGCGTGGTACACACTCCGAGCTACGAGCGAACGCTACCTTACAACCCTCACAGTGTATGCCGCCACAACGACCTGACTGCCTCGAGGGATTGTAAGACACCGTTGCTGGTACTGGGCGCGCGTCGGCTTATATAGGCGGCCGGCTAACGGTAAACGACGCGTCGCTCGGCTCCGCCCGTCCCCGCTGCGGTGACGCGCGCTGTGACGTCAGGCCCTCGTCCGTGTGGTGTGGTCCTGGTCCGGCTGCAAACAGCCCAAATGCCAAATGTGACACTTACAAATGTACGGGAGGACCTATGGTATCTCGAGAAGCGTGGTACACACTCTGCACTGCGTGGTGCATTTTCTAACATACTTTGCCACGGTTTGGTACATACCTGGCCAGTAATATCTCTGCGCGACGCGTTGCAGCGTTTTATTCGTGCCTAAATGGCCTGCGCTCGGACTGTTATGATTCTGACGTAAAACTAGTTGTCGTTCTTCTTCAGGTACGCATAATTTCCATTCGGAGACGGACTTCAGATGCGTGTTATACGTTGGGTTCATTATTTTTTTATATAACTTATCTTCCTTTATGCAATATTCCTCCGTTGAGGTTCCCCCGTTTTTTACGTCCTGTATCTTTCGTTCGTACCAACCCTGGTCGCGTGTCGTGCACACAGGGTTCCGTGATAGTTCATCCGCTATCTGGTTTTGCTTCCCACTCCGGTAAATGATGTCGAACGTGTATTGTTGGAGCTCCAACGCCCATCTCGCGACTCTTCCAGATGGGTTCTTCATAGTGTTTAACCAACGTAACGCCTGGTGATCTGTCACGACCGTAAAGTGGTACCCTTCTAAGAACGCTCTCATTTTCCCTCAGATCATAGAAGGGAACCCTTCTATGATCTGAGCATTTTCCGTATCCCCCATACTATCGCCAAGCATTCTTTTTCCGTTGTCGAATATCTGGATTCTGCTGGTGACAAGGTCCGGCTCGCGTACATTACTACCTTTGGGACCTGTTCTTCTTCTTGTATAAGTACGGCTCCGAGCCCTACGTCGCTCGCATCTGTCTGCAGAGTAAAGCTCTTCGAAAAATCTGCTCGCGTTAATATCGGATCTTTCATGAGAATTTGTTTAATTTTGTCGAAGGCTTGTTCTTGTTCTGGTCCCCATTCCATTTTCTGATTCTTTTTGAGCAACTTTACTAATGGTGCCGTAATAGTCGCGTAGTTAGGGATAAATTTTCTGTACGACGATGTCATGCCGATAAATGTCCTGATCTCTTTCACGTTACCTGGGGTTTTTAGATCACGGATGGCCCTTATTTTGGCCTCGTTCATTTTTATCCCTTCTCGTGTAACAGTATGTCCCAAGTATTCTACTTCCGGTTTGGCGAACTCGCACTTCTTTCTGTTTATCTGCAACCCAGCCTCTCGTATTCTCCGAAATATCTCCTTTAGGTGTGTGATATGTTCCTCGAAGTTTGTACTGCAGACAATTATATCATCTAGATATACGTATGCGTGCGGTTCAAGTTCTGGGCCTATTACTCTGTCCAATAGTCTTTGAAACGTGGCACCACTAGAGTGTAATCCGAACGGCATGACCCTAAACTGGAACAGGCCCCTGCCCGGAACGGTGAATGCTGTCGCTGGTCGGCTCTTCTCTTCTAGACTCACATTCCAATACCCGTTCTTGAGGTCAAATTTCGAGAAAAACTGCGCCTTCCTCAGCTTCTCCAGAGTATCATCTATTTGGGGTAGCGGATACGCGTCCTTCTCTGAAATCTCATTTATTTTTCTGAAGTCAATGCAAAAACGGTAGTCCCCGTTTTCTTTTTTCACGAGTACTATCGGTGAACTGTACGGACTGTTGGATTTTTCGATTATCCCTTGGTCTAACATTTCTTTAACGTGTTCGTCAATTATTTGTTGTTGCTTCGGGTTCCTTGGGTAATATCTCTGTTTTACCGGCTCCTGCTGTTTGAGTTTTATTTCATGTTGTACCCACGTGTTTCCCTTCGGACTCTTATCACAGAGCTCAAACTCGCGCTCAATTACCTCAGCCAGCTGTTTTGCCTGTTGTTCGTTCAGGACCGGATTTGGTTGCGTCTTCCCAGCATCTGTTGTAGCATCTTGATTTCCCGGGGCTACCTGTGAAACCGTGCTCGACAGGCATCCTTGTCCCGTTTGGTTTTCTTGAGTCGTACGCTGTTCCCCTTCGTTTTTCCACACGATGCGCATGCCTATTTTCCGAAGAACATCCATCCCTATTATCGGGCGTGAGGCTGAGGGTAGAACTCTTACCCAATGCCTTATTTCTTCGCCTTTTATTCGTAAGTCTACTAGTAGGCTTTTAGTTATCTGAGTCGATGTCCCGTTCGCGAGCACTATGCCCCTCGGTTCATCCAATATCTCTATCGCTTTTGTTACGCACTCACGATATACACTGTAATTAATATATGTGTTCGTTGACCCTGAGTCCACCAGGCACCGATATGGCTTCCCCATTATATCGACTTCTACGTGTATCCGGTTATCCTCCCTTGTTTGTTCGTTCGCCGTCTCCAGGTATTATTTCCTTCCCCATTGCTTCTTTTTGCAACAATTCTTACTTAGAGTTCCCATTTTCCCGCATTGGCTGCAGAAAACCTTTGCTTGACTCCGACATTCCTTTGTATTATGTCCCGGCTTCCCACATGACCAACAGCACGTGTTCGGGTCGTATTTCGGGTGTATCCGCGCGTTGCGCTCCTCGATTTTCCCTGGGTTTCTCCCTTTTTCTCGTAGCTCGGTACTCGGTCCTGCCCGTACTTGTGATTTCCCGTCTCGTGGTGTTTCGGTCTCTATCCCGTGCGTCCTGTCTTGGTATCTCTCTGTGTAAGTTGAAGCGGTTATACTTTCGTATTCGGCGGCTAAGCTTAATAATCCTGGTAAGGCCGTATAATCCTGTTTCTTAATATACAGTTTATATTCCTTCAGCATATTCTCGTGTATGCGATGCAGCTGCTGCGCTTCTGTCAGGTTTCCGTAACGCCTCATCAACGTCTGTAGGTCTGTGACATAACTGGTGAACTTCTCTCTAAACTTTTGCTTCCGCGCAACTATCCTCACTATGAGGTCCTCCTCGTAGTTGCTAGGGAAGTAATAAAGTTTGAAGAGTTCCAAGAACTCGTCCCATGACTCCCAGGATTGGGCGTTGTTCCTGTACCACTGCAATGCCCTCCCCTGTAGCATTCTCGGGAGCGCTAGCAATATGTCGTCCTGCTCAACGTTGCTAGCTTCCATTAGCTCCTCCAGCCTTTCCAGGAACTCTACCGCGTTGTCGGTTACCCTAAATGACAGGTTCCATTCTCTTATGTGTTTAAATAGGATTTTCATCTTCCTGTCCTCTGGGTGCTCGTCTTCGGACATGGTGATACGCTCGTCCTTGGACGTAGCAGGCTGCTCCTGTTTTCCCGGTGTCCCGAATTCTTCGGTCTCTTTTTCGGCTTCTACCAAGGCTTTTCGTATCTGTTCTACGGTAAAACCCTCTACTGGTAAGCCTCTTTCTTCGGCTTCCTTCATTAATTCCGGTTTTTTTAAGCGGTATATCCAGGCGGTGGGCATCACCTAGTTACCCTATAAAGTAAGTTTTATTCCTGTAGAAATAATATTTTACACGGATTAGAGCAAAATCCCCAAATCTAACTCGATTGAATAAACTTTTATTAAACGGATAACTTTTAAACGGCGGATTTTAACGGTGCGAGTTAGACCTAGGTCATCCCTTGCCTGTGCCGAGCTAGACAACTCCTGTGTGAGTTATTACGTTGGGCGCCAAATGTGACGTAGTGCTTAAACCCGCCAGGTACGCCATGACGTAACGGGCTTAGGCACTAGTCCAGATCCCTCGATCCAGACGGGATCTTGAGGGTTTCCGTAACTAGCTCAAATCGGGAGGCAAGGGAATGGGTTAAATGAAACCTGGGATTTTATATATACTAAATAACGGAGGCTTTATGCCTGTTTATTTAACTAAACTCTTAAATCTAGATCCTACGTTCCCTACGTTAATGCCTACGGTATCCCTACGTTATCCTAGGGGACCCGGTGTCCATATTACGCGGCAGGGTGTAGTTAGTAAACGACAGAATGTTAATACGCGGGTAAGAGAGATTTTGGCCGGTATCCGTCTGGCGAGAGCCACCACCCTAGGCAGCAGATGCGTGGTACACACACCGCGCTTAGGAGTGACCCCCCCCCCGGGTTAGCTGTTCGAGCCAAATGCGTGGTACACACACTGCGCCCAGCAACCCGTCTTAGAGCATAGCCTTAAGTCCCTGCAACTAGCGAGCCAAGAAGCGTGGTACACACTCCGCGCTAAGGTAACAAAAGACTGTAGCCCAGACTTCGGGATAGAGACCAAACACCACTTACAAATGTACGGGAGGACCTATGGTATCTCGAGAAGCGTGGTACACACTCCGAGCTACGAGCGAACGCTACCTTACAACCCTCACAGTGTATGCCGCCACAACGACCTGACTGCCTCGAGGGATTGTAAGACACCGTTGCTGGTACTGGGCGCGCGTCGGCTTATATAGGCGGCCGGCTAACGGTAAACGACGCGTCGCTCGGCTCCGCCCGTCCCCGCTGCGGTGACGCGCGCTGTGACGTCAGGCCCTCGTCCGTGTGGTGTGGTCCTGGTCCGGCTGCTCGTTATAAGATAAATAAATTAAATGCCGCAAATTGTACACGTAACTATAACAAAACACCTCTGATATGAACACATGGGCCTTTATTTTAATGCGCGACTACAATAAAAAAATAATGTCATACATGGTGTCTTCTACGTAAAATGTCATAATGATAAATACCAAATGGAAAAAACAAGAAAGTTAAAAAAAATATAAAACAAACATATCCATATACGAGCGGTTATTATTCAGATCAACAATATAAAAATCAATAAACATGACACGTTTTTAGGGTTCCGTAGCCAAATGGCAAAAAACGGAACCCTTATAGATTCGTCATGTCTGTCCGTCTGTCCGTCCGTATGTCACAGCCATTTTTTTCCGAAACTATAAGAGCTATACTGTTGAAACTTGGTAGGTAGATGTATTCTGTGAACCGCATTAGGGTTTTGATGCAAAAATAAAAAAATAATAATAAATATTGGGGGGTCCCCACACTTAGAACTGAAACTCAAAAAATTTTTTTTCATCAAACACATACGTGTGGGGTATTTATGATAGGTCTTCAAAAATGATATCGAGGTTTATAAAATATTTTTTTTCTAAACCGAATAGTTTGCGTGACAGACGCTTCCAAAGTGGAAAAAAGTTGGTCCCCCCCCCTCTAACTTCTAAAATAAGGAAATGAAAAATCTAAAAAAAACATATGATGTACACTACTATAAAAACTACCAACGAAAATTGTTTTGAACGAGATCTAGTAAGTAGTTTTTTTTTAATATTTTCATACCTAACTTTGCACCTAATTTATATGGGGCGCTATACATACCAGGTGCAAACTTAACTTAACCACTTAAGGGATGGAAAGTAGTGTACGGAACCCTCGGTGCGCGAGTCCGACTCGCACTTGGCCGGTTTTTATAAATTGAAGTGAGTGTGAACAACACCCGGATACAGGCGCGCTGCCATATATCGGAGGGCGACCATGGAATGGATCAATCGATCCGCCCATTGATGTTTTATAGGAAGGAATAATTGAGCATACGTCCATCCATTCATTTTAAAGCGTGCTACGGGCCCATAAAAACGGCGACTAACAACTGGTTAATTACCCGTGTGATGCGCGTGCGGATCGGCGGCGCCGCGCGCCGGTCGGCGTAATTGCGCCGACGCCGAATCGTAGCCGCGCCGACAAAGCGCGGGCGCAGGAAAAACGCACAAGAGGGTGGCCATACTTCCCGTATTTACGGCACTGTTTAAGCAGCCCGTATTACTTCAATGTGCCTACTTTCTTCTAAGAAAAGGTGGGACAACAAGGGAGAAGGAAAACAAGCGAAGTATTAAAATTTAAACTTTATTGCACAAAATAATTAAAATACTTACAATAAAATTGTACATTCTTCGTCAAAATATTATCAATTACTTTGACTGGAGTATACCTTTTTCTTATGTTAGGGGTTCGTAAGGATACACTTTGACCCAGCCAGTGAGACCTTTAATTTGTGTAATCACCCCGTCCCGCGTTGCATCAACTCAAAAGATTGTTCCCCACCTCTAATCTCTATAGGACGATGGAACCCAATGGCAATGCCTAGAATTCATTATTTTCAGGATAGCCAGTACTATCTTGGTCCAGCGGTCCATCCTGATATTATGATTTCCATGAAAAGCATTGAGCCCCCAAGCCTGCCGCGTTCGTTCACTCTTGTTTGTGTTGGTTTTTGGCATCGTGCTGGCTGGTGGCCATGTTAACTGTTATTTAGTATTTTCCGGATTTAATTAATTCGCCACTAAACAGTCCCGTATCGGTTCCCAATAATGGTGGTAACCCTAACGATACCAACCCGGGCCGCTACTTTAATGATAAATGGAATGCTCGGCATCTCTGACGAGCGATTATTTGCATATTTTGTTATTGTGGGAGCGTTACCACATTGTTAGCGATGCGCGAGAAACGCAACTATGTGTTTTATTACCAACATGTAGGAAAACAGGTAGGTAACAACTATGAACAGTAAGCTGCAGAGAAACCCGGCCCCTAGTAATTACCATGGTGGGAGGTTTCTCTGCAGCTAGTAAAGACCCAAGCAGCACATTAGTGAATTTTGCAGCTTATCTTATAGTTTTAAGTTCTAAATGAGTGGTTTAACAGTGTTTGATACAACTTATAGCTTTAAACACCACTCAAAACTGTATATGAGTTCATCCTATCACTTGTAGTTGCATAGGAACGTTTTTTGTTTCTACTTTATTACTTATGGTGGGATAAAGTCGATTTTGCTACTTAAAGTTGCATGCAGGTTCAAATTGTCACTCAATAAGAAGCAATAGTGCTATATAAGGCCTTAAAATCACTTATAAGCAACTTTTACATATAAGTGGGAACATACCCTTATTTGGAACTAAAAGTTCCAAATGACTAGTACAATAGCGAATTATATCACCAATAGTGGCTAAAGGGATAATTTTACGGCTCTTTTGGAACCAAAAAATATTGCAACTTTAAGGCCTAAGAAGTACCTTATTGCCACTCCAACGCATAAATAGGTGTCAGTAGGAGGTTCTTGGAACCAAAAGCAGTTATTTTCACTTATTTCGAACCACTAACGAACTAAAAGTTCTATTATTGTTCCTATTTGCGCCTTGTCAAAATATATTTAATAGTCTTGCTTGTTTAATAGTCTACAAAAGAGCAAATAATTACTATTGGTAATATCATTCACTGCTTTGCCACTCGCAAGATACAAATAAGTGATTATTAGACTTGATAGTTCCAAATAAGGAACAAATAAGTGAAAATAAACACTGTAGGATCTTTTTTAGGGTTCCGTAGTCAACTAGGAACCCTTATAGTTTCGCCATGTCCGTCTGTCCTTCTGTCCGTCCGCGGCTTAGCTCCGTGATCATAAGTGCTAGAAAGCTGAAGTTTGGTATGTGTATGTATCACGCCGACATAACGGTAAAATAAAAACTAAAAAAATAACTTTTTTTCGGGTACCTCCCATACAGTCCATACACCTAAAGTGGGGGTGATTTTTTTTTTCGTTCTAACACTAGCGTGTGGGGTGTCGTTGAATAGGTCTTTTAAAAACAATAGGGGCCTTCAAAGATCATTTTTTGATAAAGTCAGCAGTTTTGTAAATATTCGCTCGGTTAATCCAAAAAATAGTGTCCCCCCCCTCTAACTTCTCAACCACGGGTCAAAAAATTATGGAAAAATTCATGAAAATAAGGCCCTATTAGTACTTTCAATGAAAACTATATTGAATAAAATCGGTCGAGCCGTTTTTGAGTTATCGCAAAAATTCATAATTTTCTTTTAAATGACGTAAGTGCCCCGCGGTGTTCTTATACTTCGAACGTTACACATATTAGTTAAGTGCCATACTGCATTAAAACATTTCGCTCAATCTGGTGCGTATAATCGATAACTTCTAGAAGGTAATAAGTAATTACAGTTACTTTGGCGTTTACGACCTTTTATAGAGCTTGAAATCTTTCTCGTAATTTAAATTCGATTTTATTGTCTATTGTGAAGGATGGCCAACTACGGAACCCTACACTGAGCGTGGCCCGACATGCTCTTGGACGGTTTTTGTTTCGCCATGTTTACAAATGGAAGCCTATGAAAATTGATTATTTTAACCAGAATTTTATCACACTGACGCATAATCACAGACTTTTGATAGTTGTGACGATGTTACTTTAACATTGTACGTAACCTACAATCATTAGGTCAGGTTTTTAACAGTTTTATTTCTTATCAGTATCTATTCCTTATTTAATTTAGCACTCTCTTTTTTAATATTCCTGATCAAATGAAGGGCGCGTCGAAATTTACAAAGAAAACATACTATAGTTTCACAGTAAAAAAAAATTCGCAAGAATTTCGTGCTTATTTCGATGCTTGTATAACGTAAAGTTTTAATCACTCATCAAACAGACATATAAATCCAAAATGAATATGGCAGATCACGTATTACTTCAATTTGACAGTTGCCTCGCCACTCAAAGATAATTTTGGCGACTCATTTATCACTCATTGACCGAACTGAAATGTTTTCATTCGTTCTCTGCGCATAACTTTCACCCATAGTTCTAATTTCCACTTAAGGTTATTGTGCGATCTCTTATGGATTCTATTTAGCACCAAAAATAGGCTGCAATTTTTCTCCTTTTGGTTCTATACTGGTGGCATAAGGGTTCTTGCCACCTATATAGCACTTAGTCATGGTGGTAAATTTCACTTAAGCATCTAATTAGATATGATATACGAGCTATTTAGACCCAATTGTGCTACTTGGGGAGTGACTGACGATGCCAAGTCGCGCGACAAGAGACGCGATGCCTAGTTGTGCTAGACGGGCTGATCTACCTGGCGCATCCTTTAACACCAACAACAAAGATTAAATGCCTTACGAGCCTTAAATTGAACTGATTTCCTTATTTTTCCATCCGCATAATCTATTCCTTATTTTCCTGTTTAAATCAATTTGACGATCTTATATTACTGAAATAATGAGCTTGTTATGTCACGGTTGGAATCGAAAGTAATTTATCTTGATTTATCATCGATGCACGTTCGATTAGAGTCATGCTCTTTGCAGATGCAACGAGCTCTCATGCCCAATGCGCGCGCCGAGCCATGCTCGCCCCGCCCACCGCCACGCTGCCACTCTACTATAACTTACTAACACTAACTTATGCCAAGACTTATCTTACTCAGCCATTACGACCGCAATTGACAAGGCGAGTCAATAAACGCTAATATGGGGTTTTACTAACTTCAATTATTAAGCAATGAATCTCTGTAGTTCCTTTATCTTAAAAGGTACGACATAACATTTCAGCCATAGGAGGTCCACTGCTAGCTAGACACAGGCCTCCTCAATAGACTAGAATAGAAAAGCAGCGACCCGCATCCAGCGAGTCCCCGTAACTCTAACCAGGTCGTCCGACCACCTTGCGGGTGGCCGTCCTACACTGCGCTTGCCGGTACGTGGTCTCCACTCGAGAACCTTTCTGCCCCAACCGCCATCGGTCCCTCGAGCTACGTTCCCCGCCCATGGCCACTTCAGCTTGCTTACCCGGTTTGCTATGTCGATGATCTTGGTTCGTCTACGAATCTTCTCATTTCTGATTCGATCTCGTAGACAAATCATGACGACAAATCGACAAAAAGACAAATCTCGTAGAAAAATGTGTACCTATGACTGTGATAAATCTGTAAGAAATGGAAGACATGGTAGGTACCTACATTTATCTTAATTTGATTAGATAACTCTAGTCTAGTGCAAATTCAATTCGCTCGACAAAAGAGGTGGATGATGTTACACGTTATGATTAAAAACTGCAAGCTGAACAAAAAATACGAATCGAAATTTGGAAGATAAGTGTACCATCTTAACAGTAATTCAAGTAATTGAAGTATTTTAGATAAAGCAATATGTGCAACTAAGTATATTTTGAAGCCGCTGCAACTGTGCGTTTATCCCGTTTCCCAGCATTTCCTGGCTGAGACAGTGAGGCACGGCTGCGCCGGCGCATCGTGCGCCTCATCGGTCATCAGTATGCAACCCGCGAATCCCCCCGATCTCCACCCTCGACAAATAGTCACGAGCGCGTCTAATGAGCGCCGAATATTTACGACCCGCTTAATCCTACTACCCTAATAAGATAAGATTATAATACCACGAGTCGTGAAAGCGGTAATCTGCGGAGATGCATCGCGCCGGCGCTTAATGCTGACTAATAAGAAAGAAAGAAAGAAGAAAGAAAGAAATAAGTTTATTTAGCATAATATAGACATAAACATGATTAACGCGTAATACTTATGTGTAGATTAAATTAATGCTAAAAAGGTCGTCACTCAGCTTAATGTCATGACGTAAGAAATACTCACTTCATGACGCCACAACTAATAGCGCCATCTGTCGCCGCGGCAAGCTCCAACCGTTTTGAGACTACCAGCATCTTACTCGAGAGTGTCGTTGCGATGGAATCCCTTTGGTTGCGAGTTGTAACAACAAAATTGAGCTGTCTTGGTTCACAATAGGGTGAAACTTGTGGCAATTATATATCATTACAAAAAAAACCTTAGAAACATATTTTTGCTATTTTTTTTGCTACATTTTGTTGTAATACTTTTTACAGTGCACGCTGTCACTCATTAATGACAGCGTGGATGTGTTTAGCATGTTTGTCTTGCGCACGTGACATGAGTGAAGCTCTCCCCACGACACGACACACCTAGCGCGCTCACATCTGTTGATACAGGGCCTAATTCGTCGAGGAAATGTGATATTCCCAATTTACCAATAACTTGGCTATGCGGGCTGCATTAAGTGACATTGGCGTTTCACGCGTATCAAAAAAGATTATATGAATTGCAATAACAAAGAAAATAGCGACAGAAAGGATAAGAAATTCAATTAATTTTAAATGAATTAAGAAATTCATGGACAATTCCCGTCAAGTTTTGTAAACGTTTTGTTTCGATTTAGTTAAATAACCTCTACCCCGACAGGACCTATGATGTACTTTATATCTATAATTGAAACACTTGTAGTATATATACTATTGGTCGCTATTTACCTATAGCCACCATAGTATAATAATAATAATAATGGCCGAGAAGGACAAACTCACCAAGTACCTTGGCTTGGCTCACGAGGTGACCGCTATGTGGGATGTTGAATCGACGATCATTGTCCCAATAGCCGTTTCGGCGAACGGTCTAATAGCGAAGAGTCTCGACAAACATCTTAAGAGACTCTCGCTAGATGGCTGGATCAAGGGCCAGATACAGAAGGCGATACTCCTGGACACGGCGGTCATCGTCAAGAGGTTCCTCTCTCTGCAGCCCGACACCACCGGTAGCCTGGGTCCTGCCCCGCTGCCAGCGGCACCCTAGGTTAACTTTTTTAAAATGTATTTATATTTTGTAATTTCTTTACTGTATTCTACTTTTGATATAATTAATTTATTGTAAAGGACCTAACTTAAAAATTCAAATGAATAAAGGAGTTAGTAATAATTAAATGGCTAAATCCATTCTTTTTTCAAATTGATTTATTTTTAGGCCACAAAATGTACCATTGACTATGTAAAACTTTTTACCTAACTGATTTCACAACTTTAATTGTCTGTTCTGTAAAACTTTTGCAAATGTGACTTAGCCGATTTTTCCCCTTATCTTTCAAAAGAGCGCAATGCTAAAGTATACATGTACATAATGGCGAGATCTCTGACACATATCATTAGAAGCACCGCACCTGGCGCGTGTAAGCTCCCGCTCGCACGACTCGCTATTCTGCCTCTTGCTATGAATGGCTCTCCTACGCATCCTTCACAAGTTTCACGCCCGAAGCGCCAAGTTCGTCCGCGCCCACGAGCAACCGTAATGGCGTTGGTGGACCCAATATTCGTTTTCGTATTCGGCCAAAAATTAAGCATTCGGCTATACTTTTTTCCATGGTCAATTTAATGCTGCAGGTTTCTCCAACCATGACCTTATTTACGCTTCCTTTAATATTCGTCCCCCGAAAAGAAAACATAAGGTCATTATGCGTAGAAATCTTCATGATGTCGATACCCAGGCGCTTTTTGACGATATTTCTAGTGCTGATTGGCATAGCGTTGAGCTTCTGAATGACATTGACCTGAAGGTGCAAGCTTTCAATGGCATATTGCTTGCGATTTTTGACAAACACGCTCCTTTGAAACCGACGCGTGTTAAGCACCTCCCTGCTCCGTGGCTTACGCCAGATATTAAACAGCTTATGGCTAAAAGGGACCGGGCGCGTGTAAAATCACGGCAAAACGCTGATTACCAACAGGCATACATCACTTTACGAAACCGCTGCAATAAGATCTGTAGGGATGCTAGACGCCGCCATATCCACAATTGTATCGAAGACTGTCCTCCTGCTAAGCTGTGGAAATTTCTAAAATCATTGGGAGTAGGCAAATCTCAACATAATTCTTCTCACGTTCTCGACCTAGACGCCATCAATATGCACTTTAGTACCTCTCCGGTTACTCTCCACCCTTCCATTAAACAATCAACATTATCACTTCTTGCCAATACTACACTCCCCGATTCTCCACCCTTTGAACTTGGTAAAATTTCTCCGCAAGAGACACTTGCCTTTCTGAAAACTATTAAGACGAAGGCCATCGGTGAGGATAGCCTCAGTGTGGATATGCTTATGCTCGTAGCGGAGTCCATTGCCCCGATCCTTTCTGATATTATAAATTTTTCATTTTCCTCGGGCACGTTTCCTTCCTCTTGGAAACTTGCACATGTAATTCCTCTCCCGAAAAAACCCAATCCAACTGAATTTTCGCAATATCGCCCTATTTCCATACTCCCAGTTTTGTCCAAAATAATTGAACACTTTGTCAATCGCCGTCTCCTCTCTCATCTTAATAGGTATACATTATTCAATCCCTTCCAATCTGGTTTCCGCCCCGGGCATAGCACAGTTACTGCTTTGGTTAAAGTCACTGATGACATTCGTCTTAATACTGAACACAAAAAACTTACTGTCCTCGTTCTTCTTGACTTCAGTAGCGCTTTTAATACGGTAGATTTTGATATCCTTCTCGGCATACTTCGCTCACTGAATGTGTCTCAATCGTCCTTATCTTGGTTTCACGACTACCTCTTTGGTCGACGCCAGCGGGTTAGGGTCGACGACAAAATGTCGGAATGGCGTGAACTTTCCGCTGGTGTCCCAACAAGGGGGGGTCCTTTCTCCTCTTCTCTTTTCGATTTTTATTAGTGGGATCACAGAGTGCCTAAGATCTTCGTTCCATCTTTATGCAGATGACTTGCAGATCTATGCGGCGGCTAGTTTTGAGGATCTGCCATCGCTTATTGATCAAATCAATGCAGATTTGGAATCCATTCACAGCTGGGCTAATAATTTTGGTTTAAATGTAAACGCACAAAAATCGGTAGTCCTCACTTTGTGAATAAGCTGGCGGAAATGGTGGTGCCTGATATTCTTTTTGGTGGGATTCCTATCCCCCTTTCCTCTACTGTAAGGAATTTAGGTATCACCATGGACCAGACATTATCTTGGTCATCGCATATCTCGGAGGTCAGCAGGAGGCTCTTCGCATCTCTTCACTCACTTAGGCGCCTGCAGAACTTTCTTCCTATGTCCACCAAGCTTACTCTTGCCAGATCACTCTTGCTGCCCCTTCTGGATTATGGTGACAATGCTATGACGAATCTCAAAGAGGAACTGCTTGACAAGCTCGAGCGCTTACAAAATGTGTGCATAAAATATGTTTTCGGACTGCGCAAATACGATCATGTGTCCGCCTTTCGAGCGCAGCTGGGTTGGCTGCCAATACGTCAGCGTAGAGACCTGCATGTCCTGTCATTGCTTTTTAATGTTCTCTACAACCCTGCTTCACCTCCTTACCTCAGTGATGAAAGGTTTAAATACATGGCCGATGGCAGTGGTCACCGCTTGCGGTCGTCTGCCAATCTCACTCTGGCTGTACCGTCTAACAAGACGCGTACTTACGCTAAATCTTTCACAGTAAGCGCTGTGAAGTTGTGGAACGAATTGCCACTGTCCCTTAGGAAGTCTCCATCTGTGGCGTCGCTTAAGACGAATCTTAAGAAGTTATGGCTTTCCAATGACTTGTGAATTGCATCTACAATGTATTTATATTTATGTGTATAATTAATAATTGATTAATTTACTTATATTTATATATATCTATATAATAAAATCGAAAATGCCAGAACGGGATAACGCACTAGGGAGGAAGCGAGATGGCGCCTTACAAAACTCGACGTCCTTTTAGATCACGTTTCTCCAATATGACGCATGTTACCGCAGAAACAACGATTCAAATCTATTGTCTAAATATGAGAATAGAATAAGAGCGTAAAAATTACCGTTTTCGCTACGTATTTCCTTCACAATCGGCTAAAGAAATGTCCATAAAATTCTTCATTTCGCGACCGTCGGCCATTTCCGGCAATACTCGGTTTCTTTTCGCTATGACTTAAGTTTAAGTAGCCAAAAATTTTTGGCGTCATGTTGGTACGCCGTTATGTCCAAGTTTTTTACTCGAAATGTAATGACTACGCACTTTGCTTATACGATAGAGTGAGACGACATGTACGTCGAGTTCAATTGAAATGTCAAACGCAGTTGACATAACCTCAACTCTGTGATTTTTATTAATGTTTTTGAATGGAATTAGTGAAAAAAGATCAACTATATTGTTGCCAAAACGTTATACTCCGTAAACGCCTAGCCTAGCATATATTGTATTTACCTATAACGGGTAGGAACGAGTTTGTGAGAGAAAACAAGCGTAAAATAAACACAGAAACTATGTTAGATAAATGGGTATGTCTTTTAACATATTACTTTCTATTGAAAGATTAAGAGGCCCTTTTACCGATAAAGGCTAACGTCCACCACTATTTTCCTAGACAGACACAACGTAGGACTAAATATATATAATAGGACTAAATGAACGACTACCATAAAAGACAAAAGTAATAAACATACATAAATAAAAATATACAGATATACTTACATAAATACTTAGACATAATAAATAAATATATGGTAAAGTAATAAATAAAACAAAAACAGTATGAGCCACAAAGTTAAAGGAGCGCTTATTATTGCAGTGTACTAAGGGAGAGACAAATAGTGTTTTTTGACGAGGGTTTTAAATGTTGCAAGAGAATGGGCACGCCTTATATCCAGAGTAAGCGAATTCCACAGTAAAGTAGCCCGGAATGTGAAAGAACCATTATAAAATTTAGAAGATGAAGGGGGAACAGTAAGAACCAAGTTTTGTGCAGAGCGAACAGAACGCAAATAACTGAAGCGCTCCTTGAGGTAGTGGGGAGTTGTGGGGTTAAATAGTACATTATAAAGAAGACACAGAATATGGGAGTGACGACGAGAACGGATTGAGAGCTACTTGAGCTGAGACCGGAAGTCGGATACATGGTCATACTTGCGTAACCCAAATATGAACCGAATGTAGATGTTTTGGATACGCTCAAGCTTATTAAGCTGCTCCTCCGTGAGGTCAAGGTAAGCTATGTCAGCATAGTCCAATATAAGAAGAAGTAGAGTTTGAGAGAGTGCAATTTTGGTGGCAATAGGCAGAAAATTACTGAGCCTAAAGACATAATAGAGACATAATATTGATAATTACAATTTTTTAAGACCCGAAACCCGACTTGGTTGGGTTAAGTTTAGGTTATTTTTTTTTTATAACCTGAAACTTGACTTGGCTAGATCCGACTTGGTTGGGTTAGGTTAAGGTTATTTTTTTTATGACCTGAATCCCGACTTGGCTAGATCCGACTTCGTTGGGTTAGGTTTTTTTTATGACCTGAAACCCGACTTGGCTAGATCTGACTTGGTTGGGTTAGGTTTAGGTTATTTTTTTTATGACCTGAAACCCGACTTGGCCAGAACCGACTTGCAATGATGAACCGACTTGACTATGCGTTTTGCAATGTATGCGTTTATAAAGTATGGTTACATTGTTTTATGAGTAATCAATGTATGACCATGACAAAGTATGCTTAAATCATTTTATGCGCATCAACTGTATGCCCATTACACAGTATGTTCTTAAACATTATGATTAAAAACGTTATGCGCATAAATATATGACTTTTTACAGTTATGCGTAATGATGAGTATGACGAATACACGTATGCGTATCAAAAGTACGCCTTTCAATTTTATGCAACCCGACCCCTACCCCAAAATTACATATTCAAGTGTTTCAAATAGGAAGTAAATTTGATTTACGCGAGCGAAGCCGCGGGCACGTCTAGGCTATATAATAAAATTGAAAATGCCAGAACGGGATAAAGCAATAGGGAGGAAGCGAGATGGCGCCTTACAAAACTCGACGTCCTTTTAGATCACGTTTCTCCAATACGATGCACGTTACCGCAGAAACAACGATTCAAATCTATTGTCTAAATATGAGAATAGAATAAGAGCGTAAAAAATACCGTTTTCGCCACGTATTTCCTTCACAATCGGCTAAAGTAATTTCATAAAATTCTTCATTTCGCGACCGTCGGCCTTTTTCGGCGATCCCTCGGTTATTGTCGCTATTACGGGTTAGGTTCAAGTAGCCTAAGTTTCGTTTCGCCATATGACTTAAGTTTAAGTAGCCAAACATTTTTGGCTTCATGTTGGTACGCCGTTATATCGAAGTTTTTTGCTCGAAATGTAATGACTACACACTTTGCTTATACGATAGAGTGAGACGACATGTAACGTCAGTCAATTGAAATGTCAATTTGTCAAACGCCGACATGACATAACCTCAACTCAACTCTGTGATGTGTATTAATGTTTTTGAATGGAATTAGTGAAAAAAGATCAACTATATTGTTGCCAAAACGTTATACTCCGTATACGCCTAGCATATATTTACCTATAACGGGTAGGAACGAGTTTGTGAGAGAAAACAAGCGTAAAATAAACACAGAAACTATGTTAGTTAAACGGGTAAATTTTTTAACATATTACTTTCTATTGAAAGATTAAGAGGCCCTTTACCGATAAAGGCTAACGTCCACCACTATTTTCCAAGATAGACACAACGTAGCATTAAGTTTTTAACCTCTCAACCTATTATTTAAGGCGACTCCTAATCCCAACGTCCTTGAGGATCTGGGCGGAGCCTAACGTTATTCCCCCCGCCGACCGTGCGCCCCCGGAACATTACTTCGTTCATAATCTCGTTGAGTGGCGTCCAAGCAGCTTCATACACTCGCATAGTCCGAGCGAGAGTTGAAGATGAACAAACCTTATAATATTTAAAGGCATTGAAAAATCTCGAAGTAAAATAAATCATTTAAACAATGATATAATTATTGCGGATTACTAAATATCTATTTACCCACTACAGTAGAATATTAAAAATAAAATGCGTTAAAGCTATTTTCCAAAAAAATAAGTGAAATTGGCCATTTGGAAGTCTCGCATCGAAAAATACTTTTTAGTTTCTTTTGTATGTGTAGGTACCTACCAAAAATAGTTAAAATGCTGATAAATGATTATACGTGTAAAATCATGCAGAAATAAAAAATATCGTTTTTTAATAAATAAATCATATCGTGTCCCACACACAGCAAAGCTTTATCCCCCGGGTCATGCTGCTCTAATGAAAAGATAAACTATAAATAATAGAGCGACAAACTCAACTTTACCGTTGGAAAACGGATTTACGTCCTTTACCTACTTATAAACAGTGATAGTTTTTTATGACTACATTAGTAATGTTCTCAGATTTTCCCCTATACTTGTTGATATTGACGATATTTTACTAGACGAATTTTTTGGCTAATTTCAATGTTCAAGGTCAATGGATACCCTATAAATGTTAATTTACTTGAGTGTCAAAATATGCCGATGCTGGAAAGGAGAACTTATCTAAGCGACATTTTTGGGGATATTGAGTTATACACACTGTTGGGATTGGCAGATTTTTCTGCATCGAATCGGTTGGGTCTCGTATACATCTGTCTGACAACTTTTGTGTCGCTTATCCCGTCGGTGATTTAGAGAATCTCTACTTTTTTTATACTAAACGACTTGATTTTTGAGGTTTTTTTAGCAAAATGGAGATTACATAAAAAGTTTTTTGCATAATAATGAACGTTAGAGCTTTTTTACTTATTTGTCAAAACAGATCAAACAACTTGGATAATTTTTCTTTATTGCAACTAACCTTGCACTTGTTGGTTAACGGTTTTTACCTGATCGTAAAATATATTTTAATGTCGTTTGAGGCATTTTACCTATGTCTTTATGATAAAATTAACATAAAGGTAAATTATGAAAGAAAAATTGAATGTGATCCACTACAATGTAAGCAGGACTCGAACCTGCGACCCTAAGTTTCCGGCGTAGTGCTCTACCAACTGAGCTATCATATCGTTACGTCAATCACACTAAATCTTTGATTTCATAATTCTTCGCTACTGGAGCGCCCTCTGTGTCATGTGTTTTTAAAATGCTTATGCGCATTAGCCAAAAAGTAAAAATGTGGTATTTCCACATTATTAAACAGAATCGATATAAGATTCTATAAAAAAAATAACATAGATTAAATTACCTGACTGTCGTATCTTAACTATTGGCGTTTATCCAAATTTACCTGCTTTGATACTATGAAACCATTGCCGCTTATCCTTTTTTACCTGATATGACTTTGATCGACTACTGTCGCTTATCTTGAATTGCTTGAATGACAATTGAGTCGTATTTGTCGCATAGAATGTACTAAAAAACAAATATTTTCGTTAAATTGGTAGTTAGACAACTTTACCGGTTCTGTTTTATAAAATCACACATTTAGTAGTATTTCAATATATTTATAAAGGCCGTTAGGCCCATCTGCGGTGTAAATCTGTGTCTGTGGCGCTAAGGCATTACTTTGGACTCGCTTGATGGACCCAAACGCCATCTCACTCAAACAGTGTCTTACGAGACGTCACTTACCACACAGAGTTGTACGTAGTTTTGTTATTCTTGTTAGGATAGGATATTATCTCATTGCAATTGTAAAACTTGAAATTTCACGTAGTTCGTGATTTAAAATTCCTTAATGAGTACCGAGTAACTGCAGTCTTGAGAAATCTTGTACTGTTCTCATTAGTCACAGCTATCGTTTGCTACCATACATTGGTCTAGAACTACTGGAAATCTTTCAGCAGATCACACATAAAAATTGATAAAATTGAAATTTCACGTGATATCTGATGAATAAATCTTTAACATTTCTAAAGCAGTTTTTTTTTGTATTTGTGTAGTTGGACCATAAGTTTTTGTCTTAGAAAACTTTAAATGTCACTTCATTAATTTTAATGTTTGAAAATAAATATTTTCCTCTAATTAAAACATTAATCGTGAGGTTTTATTGTACGATAAATAGCTTTTCATGTCTGAAATATTTCCTACAAAGGCGATTAGATAATTTTTCTTGATTTATTTCATGCTGATTTATGCACATTTATATATTTACCTGACTATAAAATGAGCATACACATATATATCCCACCAAAAACATTTCATGTAAAATTGACGGCCAAGACTCACATTCTCATAACGCTTTAGCTGTAAAAAAGTTATCAGATCCCAGGAAAAGCCAAGCCCCTAAGCCTCGACTTTACTAACCCCACCACCTTGGTTTAAAAAGTATGGCATCAACTGGCTTCAAGCCCCTAAACCCGGAGTTTACTAAACCTACACCTTTGTTTCAAAAGTATGGCTTGGCCGTTTCATAGAGTACCGTAAATAAGTCCAACGGACCGTCTGGCCCATATGGTATCAAGAAATTAAGTTTATGTCTTTGATAATATATACTTATAAACTTAATTCCTTACCATAGGGGCCGGACAGTCCGCTAGACATATTTTTGAAAGCCATACTTTTGAAACAAAGGTGTAGGTTTAGTAAACTCCGGGTTTAGGGGCTTGAAGCCAGTTGATGCCATACTTTTTAAACCAAGGTGGTGGGGTTAGTAAAGTCGAGGCTTAGGGGCTTGGCTTTTCCTGGGATCTGATAACTTTTTTACAGCTAAAGCGTTATGAGAATGTGAGTCTTGGCCGTCAATTTTACATGAAATGTTTTTGGTGGGATCTCATTTCTTTTTGTAAGGTGCCCTAGTTTTTTTTAATTTTTTTGGGCTGCAGGGTTTCTTGGGCGTCAATTGAAGTAGACAATTGTGTATTTAAGAAATACTTAAGTTTAGCCCCATATATATACACTTTTATCCCCTATTATGGGAAACCCATACAAACTTCCATCCCCTTATTTAAAGGGTGGGGGGTGATTTTTTAAAAGTCCTACAATATGTATTTGATTTATAACAATGAGTCCCTATAGGTTCAAATTTTCAGACCTCTAGTATCAAAATTTGCGGAAGTTTCATACAAACTTCCATCCCCTAGTTTAAGGGGTTGGGGGGTAAAAGTTCCAAGTTTTAGAATTATTTTGTTGTTTGTATACTAATACTAGCTTACATACCAAATTTCAGCTTTCTAGGTCATCGGGAAGTACCCCAGAGGTTTTGATACGTCAGTGAGTGAGTGGCAAAATCGGCGTATTTTAGGTACCTATAAAACCTAAAGTATACAAGCTAGATCAATTAAATTTAGTGCATTTTATACGTTTGCTAACTGCATCTTAACCTGAGAATTTGGGCGCTCTAGTGTTAACTGGGACGAAACTATGAGGGTTTGAATATGAGACGAAACGGTTCGAGAAAAGGTAGGTAGTGCCCCCTTCTTTTTTGTTCGTCTTGGCGGGGGCACTACCATGCCCCCAGATTGTTAACTGTGTTGGTTGTTGTGTAATAGATTATACTATTTTACCTGACTAATTTCTTAGATAATTTTACCTAATTCTATTTTGACGGCTTTTTTGCGTAAGCGACGCAAAATCCTAAAATATTCCATTAATAGACAAAATAACAAAAGCAACATGTAAAAAACATGATATTGTTTATATAAAATGAGCATCGTATGCACATAGATATTGTTTACTGTGTTGATTGTTGTGTAAAATGTAGATTATACTATTTTACCTGACGAATATCTCGGGAAACGTGTCGTTTAGATAATTTTACCTAATTCTATTTTGACAGCCATTTTGCGTAAGCGATGCTAAATTTTAAATTATACCATTAATAGACAAAATAACAAGCGACATTATAAAATGCTTCATTTAAAAAGTAGGTCCACAGAATATTTAATAACTTTTTATTTTTTTGAAAAATTTCGTAGTTTTTTAGATCTGTAAAGTTAGCTCCGTGTCTCTTGGACAATTTTCCTTTCCAGCGTAGATACGTTTTTTGCGGCATAAAGAGCCGTATCTTTTTTTTTACGTTAACTTAGAAGTTCCGAATTTTATTGGGTGGGTGTGGATTTCTTGATCTGCAGATCGGTTGACATGCGGCAAACGTGTCAGCCCTACTTTAGTTTAGCGGTTGTCTGAGTTACGTAAGCTATTTGGGTTTTGGCGTTCCTTCCGCGATCGATTAATTTGATCCAAGATCGTTTCATTGCCCTCTGGCAAACTTAGAGAGAAAAATTCTGAGCATTAGTCAAAAATCAAGTCCGGGCATTACGATGAGTCTAAATAAAGTTATTTATTTTTTCATTAACTAATTCAACTGTAATCCGATCATTAATATGGCTTTTAAACGATATGTGACTAGGTCGATGCAGTGTCAGCCACCGGCTAAGCTTGCACCATAAATTGGAGCGGAGTTTTTTTTTTTTTCGAAATTTTCGCTTCGTCACGACCTAGCGAAATTTATTTTTTGCATTTTAAAACAAAAATTTCTAAAATCGGTTGAGAACTCGCTGAGATCTGCGCATTGTCACAAAGTCCATTCGAGTCGATCCATGGGAGCTCCAATAAAAATCAGGTTTTTATTTTATAAACGGTAAACAATTGGAACAGAACTTATGGCCAGGCTAGGTATGTCTAGCTAGGCCCGGCGGATATGTCAATAATTACTAACGCTCATTTAGATTTAAATATGAAGTGGGAAATTTATTGATGCAAATATGTATTCTGACTATATTTACATAAATAAGCCCTCATGCCAAAATTGTCACTTGCCTTCTTGAACTAGAAAATTATTGTAATTTTTGATAATGTATTTTTATATCATATGTCATGTACTGTACTAGTAACGCAACGAATGTGAATACTTACAATAAATATTCGTATTCGTAAATTAGCGTTTTACCGAATATTACAATGGTATTCAAATGAACAATACTTGTTCTGCATTACGATATTCATATCTCTTAGGGTTGAATTAATAAAGATCATTAGACGTTATTATACTTAAATATCTGTATTATCAGTTTTTTTTTACTAACCGAAATACCTAAGGTACTCTAATATTAGACAGAGAGGGGCCCTAAAACCCACACCAAAAGTGTTATTTTCTGGGAATCCTGTCTGGTGTGGGCCCATGACTGAGAATATCTTAGTATCCAAATGTGTCCGGGAATGCTAAGCAATGACATTTTTTTTTATAAGTACTTAAAATTAATAGATACCTAAATACGAAAAAAAACAGTTGAATTTAATTCTATATGAAAATGAGTGCTTTTTGTTATGTCGCATAGCGTAGTCGTGTGAAAAAACGAACTACACTCTCTTAAAATACACTTCAAACGTGCTTCAAACGCACGAAGACAGATCGAACCTCCGCGGGATCCGGTACTATAACAATTTTCCGTAACTAGATGGATCGCGAGAGCAAGTGACACAGCCTTCCCCTTCGACGGTTAGATTTACACTGAGCTCGCAGCCCGGGCACGGCCGCGCTCGCGGAAATTCAGTTTTTTTGATGCTTTATTAGACCGAATTTCCATTTTACTAACTTTTAAACAATACGATTAAAGATCAATGAATTGTCAATGTTCTTGCGAAAGAGCCGTGTAAATATCACTTGTAGTTTAGAAGCCTTAGGGAATTGAAAATTGAAAACGACCCTATTTCAACATTATTTTTTCCATAGTAATTATTGCTTTAAAAAAAAATCAAACTATAATTTTTTAGAAGAAATAGTCAAAAATAACATATATTTTTTTCAGATTTTTCCGTTGGCTAGATTACGAGCCTTAGGACTTTAAAAGTCACCATTCCACGTACGGAGTCGCCTTAACCCTATTTTCTGAGGATTCTTTGTTTACTTTTATTTGTCTGTTACTGAAACGGCACTGCTTGCTTTGCTTTGCTTTGAGTAACATTTGTACATGTACCTACGTATTACTCTGGAGCCCATGTATACAAATATAGAATTTGTTGAATCCCTTTTGATTATAATTAATTTTATTTGCACTAAGTAAATGCAGTTTCCTTTCTAAAAAGCTTTTATTTAACTTGCAACGTAACTAAATGCAGTTTCCTTTTTTCATTATATATATTGAGAAAACAAAATTACGGGGACCCTCTGGTCGCATAACAACTATTGTCATAATATCGATTGTCATAACAGTTTACGCATAAAGTTGCTATGCATACATTTTTTTGGCATAAATTGTACGATGTCATAATTGTTCGCTGTCATAATTTCTGTACGTCATAATTGTTTAGCCATAATGTCGTATGTCATACATTTATTTAGTCTGAGAATTACAATTATTTTTAGTATAATTGTAAATGTCATACACTTTTCAAGCCATAATATTGATAATTACAATTATCAATATTATATTGGTCAGATCCAACTTCGTTGGGTTAGGTTTAGGTTTTTTTTATGACCTGAAACCCGACTTGGTCAGAACCGACTTGACTATGCGTTTTGCAATGTATGCGTTTATAAAGTATGGTTGCATTGTTCTATGAGTAATCAATGTATGACCATGACAAAGTATGCTTAAATCATTTCATGCGCATCAACTGTATGCCCATTACACAGTATGTTCTTAAACATTATGATTAAAAACGTTATGCGCATAAATGTATGACTATTTACAGTTATGCGTAATGATTAGTATGATGCAACCCGACCCCTACCCCAAAATTACATATTCAAGGGTTACAAATAGGAAGTACATTTGATTAACGCGAGCGAAGCCGCGGGTACGTCTAGTATATTATATATGTATATAAGTATGTATATGTATTATTATTTTATATGTGTAATACTTCTTCATTAGTGTAGGTACCTACTTATTAGTTTTATTATTTTTAATACCTTTTTGTACACGGTGTTAGTTTGTCTATCTTCTTCTCGTACTCACTCAATTGCTCAAAGGTTAACTGGAAGAGATCCCTTATAGGGATAAGTTCGCCTTTGTACCTATATGTTATTTGTAATAGATGTATTTTTAACTGTTTTTGTGTACAATAAAGTGTTTACATACATACATACATACTTTTGTTTTCGGTCACAAACCAGTCGAAGCTTCAGCCAATGAACCGCGAAACAAAAAGTCTGTGAATAGAGATGAATTCAATGTTTTTTGGAGTTTACTCCTTAAGAATCGATTTTCATATATAAGCCTGGGGTATGATAATTATGGGGTGTAAAATCGAACGTATCTGCCGTGCTAATTTAAAAAGTCTGTAGCGATTCACATGTTCTCGTCATGTGTACGCCATCATATAAACATATATCACCATCGTAAGACTCACATCATCATTATCATCAACAAATTTCCAACACATTAGCATCACATTCCGCCAGCTAATACTAAAATCATCACTTAATAATTATAATACAATACAAATGCCTAACAGAAGTAACAGTATGAATGTTTACGAAAGCAAGTAAAAATATTCCTATAACTAAACATTCTACCACTTTAAAAATAGCAAGCTGCTATTCACAAAAGTTGCCAACAAAAGGATTGACCTTTATTTTAGACTGAATAAGGATCAAAATTTCATATACAGCGCTTAGTGGGAGGAATCTCATCGGTCACGTGCGCGTCATCTGAAATGTCCAGAATGACCAGGAAGGGGACACAGTGGTTTAACAGTACAGTAGGTAGGCAGTCATGAAACAGACAGTAGGGTTGTTTACGGGGATAGTTACGAAGGTCGGGGAATATTAGTATAAAAGGGGACGGATTTTATAGATTTCATGCATTCTTACTTGCGACTTCGACTGGGTAACACTATTGTTTGGCAATAAGGTATTAAATTTAATTCTAAGGGGAATTTCTGTTGGGATTACATTATTTTTCTGATCTATAATTATTTATTGAAATGTTGTGGGATTTTGTTGTTTTTTTGAAAGCTATTAAGCTTATTTACATGCCAGAAATAGTGTTTTGGTACATGGTTGCCAGATGAAAGATATTTAACCTTGCGGCTGTTAAACGAATATCTTTCAGACTCTTTAGATTTTATCTGGGCTAGGCGACCCGGACACTTGCCATTTACAAGCGCAGTGATAAGTCTACAGATCTAGAGTGCTTTGTCTGGTGAATACAAGGTCCACAGGTTGGGCAGGCGGGCCTTTCCGCACTTGTTGAAATCAGATGGACCTCCAGGTTTGGTCTCATATACATATATATTTATATATTTGCATTATCTACACATATTAGGGCGGGTTACTCTGCGCTTCCGGCGTTTCTTCAGCCGCGTAAGGGGGGACCCAATTACACGGATTCTAGTCCAACCTCGGGTTAATCTCCCGAATTTATAGTTTAGCTTACCTAGGTTCCATACACGTTTAAATGTAAATATGAGGTTTAGGCCTCTAGTGTTTTGTACTAGCTAGGGAACAGGGTATAGAGATAGGTACACTTTAATAGGAATATTAGGATAGGTTTCTTTATCTTCCGAGCAATCGGCCATTCATCATTAACTAACATAACATCTATTCAAATTATTTTAATCTCGTCAGATACAGTAAATGCAGATGTTAACCTACTGTTTTATTAGTGTTTATGGCTCGGGTTGTCTGTAGTAAAAACCAAAATCTTGTAACAGTTTATAAAGAAAAGGGAATAGAGAAACCTTTTATTTAAAACCAATCAGATATTTAAAACCTTTAATTTGACATCAATATTTATAAAACAATTAGTTAAAATTACCGATTATGATTTAAAGTAATGTACATTAGTTATAATAGCCTTAGTGTTAGAATGGCAACACTAAAGTTAAGTAGAATCAGCTGACAGATGACATTCGCCTTTCAATGAACAAAAATAATTTAATATATTGTTATAATTTTGACAAGGAAATTGTGGATTGTTGTATAGTATGGAAATACAAAGCATTCCTAAGACTGGATGTGGAGTATCTGAAGTGTAAATTGCTAAAAGAAAAGCCGGGGACTTATGGATAGCAATAATGAAAGTTATTCGTTCTCGTATTTACATCACAGACCTCAGAACTGAATTAATTTATATCACAGAGGCGTAGAAGAATTCCTTTATCAGAATGAGTCAATCGAGAGTTGAAAGATACTACGAATGGACACAATAGTCTTTATGTTTCAAGGACGAATGACATTATTTTTGAGTATGGTTAAACGAAAACCCAAGTTATACAAATCTATTGTTTGTAATGAATGAAGTGAGAATTCAATTTAGTTCACGAGTGAAGAAAATTCGTGTTGTTTAATAACAAATATAGATAGTAAAGATTCATAGATTCTAGATAGATCCGGGAGAGACCTTTACTCTAAAAGAGCCCGAAGGCCAATAAAAGATCAAATCTGGCAATCATACGGCATCCAGAGAACATGGGTTTGGTGATATTTAAAATAACACACCAAACAGATTTAACAGAAATTTGTTTTATTTTCCGAGGAACGATTTTCCCTCAATATGTACACATGTAGTAACCATGTTTTTTACCCGATTGCCCATGTCATTAGACATGCTGGTAGCCGCCATTATTTTAAAACAAAACTAATTGTTTTTGGGATAATAAGATGAAAGCAATACTAGTATAACACAGCCAAAAGATAATATTTAGTATGCGGTCGAAGGATTTCAATAATACTCAGAATTCTATTCACCAAACAATTATCTCTTGTTTAGATCCAGAATCTATTTTAGAAACATCATACTAAAACTTACTAAAAGTATGAATTCCCTACCTTTATTCCATATTAAATTATCAGAATAAAACTATTTAATTTAGTCGAACATGAAAACTTAAGATTCATTAAATTTGTAATAAAACTTTATATTTTCAGTAACTTCAATCTACTTATAAATTGGTTATGAAGTGTATTTTCAAATTGTACATAGTTGCTTGTCTACCAAACATTTTTGAACAGACATGCAATTCCAAGAAAACAGTCTAAATTATCTTTCATCTTAGAATTCTAATAATATTTGGTTTTGATTCATATATTTATCTTTATTGTTACATAGAGTAATCTAATATATCTATAACTTACTTGTGGACTGAATGAGTTTATATTTCATATAGAAATAATATAAATAATATTTAATAAGAGTAGAATATCCCATACTGAATCATACTATAGGAATTAGGGATAGTTTTGAGGGCTGGACTACATAGGAAGGAATAAGGTTATATTTTAAGGATAGATAACATTAAATTAAGTTAGAAATTTAATCAGTATAAGGAACCAAGGTAGCAGTACGGTAGAGGAAGCAAGCAGTAAATAAATAATAGAATACCCGTTTATTAACGATATACATTGTAGTATTGCACCATTTAGGTACAGGGTCTTACCGCGACACATCACGGCTACATACTCTTAAAAGGAACTGAGTTACTGCAACAACGTTGGATCCTGCCCTAGACGAATCACACCTATACAGATCACACTTTGGCCATTAGTATTAAGAAAAGTTCAAGCACAATTGTTTAAAGATCCTTTCATATCTAGGTTTGTTTAGTTGTAGGTTGTGGTAGACTAGGAGATGCTGTTAAGATATCCTTAGGTAATTGCTGTAGGGTTTTCCTAGGGTTTTGTTGTAGGAGTAGAGGTTGGAGTTGAGGGTGAAGCAGGCGTAGGGCCAGGAGGTTTATTTAGCAGTTAGGGCTTAGCATACATTACGATTGGTGGTCCCGTGACTCAGGATAGTTCTAGAATTAAAGTACGTTAGCTAGTAGGTATTACATTTGGTGCTCGATCCCAGGATGTATTTATTTAGCAGATAGTCTTTATAGGTATTAGTATTGGTGCAGTGACCGTGGATCTGTGTAATTGCTGGCGTAACCAGAATATTCGTTGCATCGTTGTTCGTCGTGTGGGTCCATGTTTTGCTGTTTTCTTGCGTTTTGTAGATCGACAATTGTTATTCGTTTTGGAATTTTAGTGGAGTTGTTACTGACGGTTTTACTGAAGGGATCTTTGAACACTTGAGCCTTGAACTAGCTGCCCTTACAGGCACAATTGCTAACGTGAGAGTGGAAAGGAGAATTTAGCCGTGATGGGTGTTGTGCACGTCGTCAAGAGACACTTTTTGTTGCATTTATACACAAATTATAGTGAATAGAGTAGCTTCTTGTTATAACACACGATATTTTTCTTATTTCACATAGTAATAGTACCTGAAACAAAAGACTTCTATTAGAACAACGTGATTATTTTATCAATCAATATTTTGCAAACAGTAATCAATTGACAGTTCATTCATTGAGGCATTTTATTATTTTATCTGTGGTTCTATACTGGATTATTTGAGATATGATTAAATTCGTTGCGATTGGTTTTATGGTTCACAAAGCTAATTTTAATATTGATTAATAATTAAATAGGTGTATTATTTAAGTTTTAGATAATAATTTACGTTACATAAAATAATAATATCAAGTAATAATTTACTTACTTTAGTTTCAATCAGATACGTAGACAACTTTACTCAATATGTTCGTATTATTAATATAACATAAGATTTAGATATTTAGGGATACATTTAATATTATTTATGCATTATTTACATAATTGGGAAAAATAATAATAGGTAATTCATTTTTAAAGTAAAAACATAATCAAGGCTGAGTGAACAAAACGCCTTCTGAGCAGGTTGATTTGACAAGTTGACAAGTGACAGGGTGTTATCTGTTATCACTTATATCTATGCTTATTAGTAATTAATATGATATCGAGATGGAATGATTATTTAAATAAATTTAATTTTAATATAGATATAAAGTCGGATTGTTGCAGGAAATTAGTTAAGTCAGGTAGAATAGAGATGTCATTGTTCTTGACTACAGGAAATATGAGTTTGTGAAGATTTATTTTTACATCAGTTATTAGTTCAAGTTGTGTTGAAAATTAATTATGAAACTAAAGTCAAGTCATGAGAGTATTAAGGATTTATTATTTGGGGGGGCGAGGGTTTATTTATAGACTTTAGTTCAGTGTAGGAAATGTTTCACAATGAGATCTGATAAACATGACCCTAGCTACAATATTAAGTTATTAATCTTTTAGCTTATTATAAAACCTGTTAGAATCATTAAATATAGTAATTATAAAGGAAAGTAGGAGTGTTAGTAATTTCATAAGTGGGGGGGGGGGCGATCTCCTTTGAGTTTTCATTTAACGCATAATGAAACAAATGAAATGAAAGTAATTTTATTACAATAATTTATGGCCTATAGATTACCAATAGAATGACTTACATATATATTCACATGTAGTATAAGAGTATAACCACAGAATCAGAAAGAAAAGGAAAGCAGTTTAAATTTAATTTATTTTTGAGCGAAGTAAATATGTCTGTATTGTTGTTACCAGATTTCATAAAGGTTAAGTTCTGTTAAGTATTCTTATAATTAAGGAAATATATCTTCAATCAAGTTCTTATTATGCATTAGTTCATAAGATTCCGGTTACATTTTATATCTATGGTAGATTTTGTCCAGAGCTTGTTGTCGAAGTCCAAAAATCTAGAAAGTAAAATAGATTACTATTAAAACAAGCCATATTAAATATTGTTTGTTATTGCACAAAGGTAGAAAACTATACAGTACATTTACATACTTTACTTTGAGATATATACATTTAAAGCAGTAGGAAAATAAATGTAGTTCATTAAGCTGCTCGTCTTCAAATGAAATGAAAATTGTGATCAGGCGATGGAAACAGATTTGAGAAAACAATAGGATGAAGACAAGAAGAGAATTGGCAGTAATAATAGGAAGAAATAAATAAAATTTCGACCCTGAAGAAGTACCTACTGTTTTTGAGCGAAGTCATTTCCATGAAAATTTGCATGAAGATATTTTTAACAACTATGTTCTTCAGAATTGAAACAATAATAGAGAATAAGACAATAATATTACCTTGTAAAGAAGTCGTAATAAGTTACAGCAGTAGATGTGGGGAGTTCATGCCATCCTTCATAACTTTTGCTCCATTCAAGATTAATTTGTTTACTGAGGAATTGTCAAGATTTACGAGCAGTCTGGAAATAGAAGACAGAAGATATTAGAATCAAGAAAAGAGCATAAATTGACGTACAGAAGATTCAAGACTTATTTTATAAACAAACGCAGTTAAAACTCTTGTTAACTTACATTCTGTTAGTCTGTTTCAGGTGGCGCAGAGTTCGACTTCATTGCTTGTTTAATTATCCGTAATTGCATGAATTTTGAGATATAACTTATAACCGTTGCGCGAAGGTTAACGTAACTGTTTTTATTCTGTAACAAAAACAAATTTTGATTGTAAACATACAACACGAATTTTCTTTACTCAATATTTTAGTCAGATCATAGTAACAAGCGTAGAAAATAGTTACCTTATTATCATAGAACCATTTTATCACAGTTTTCTTCATAACAATTCATTTTCTTGTTCATTATTCATCAGTTAGTAATTTAATTTCCAGTGCGTAGAAATACATTAAGGTTATGAATTTTTTTTTGACATTTGACATGTCATAAGACAGTGTTGCCAGGTTAAAGGGATACGATGACATAAATAGCAGACTATCATTAAGGTGTAGATTCACTTACCTAGTTCGTAAGATTTACGTAGCATATATAAAGAATAGTTAAATATATATTTACCTATATGTTATTTAATTAGACAACGTACAAGTATTTCCGTAATTTATTTATCAAAATCTAATATTCAATAGGGATATTAAGATAAGATCGATTAAGGTAAATTACAGTCGATTTGTTTTAAAAGGCAATAGTGATGTCATAGTATAAGTCGTACCGCAGTATAAGTATTGTAAGTTAAGGTTCGAATATGGTTGTACGCAAATTTCACTAGAGGTCGTTAGTAGTATATTTCATCGAATGATTTGCGTAATGGTTCGATTCCATTAATACGTATTCTGAGGTTCTTTAATAAGTCGAAATTTGATAAGTTACATGGATGATTACGTAATGGTTCGATTCCATTAATACGTATTTTGAGTTCCTTTAATAAGTTGAAATTCGATAATTTTCAAAAGGGTAGTGAGAGGTAAATTGAATTGGGTGGATATAATAATTAAGAATTTTATTAGAATATAAAAAAAAAAAAACGAAATGTGTGAAGTGGATAGACGATTTTATTATTTATATTAGAGAGTCTTTATTTTGATTTTAATGAAAGAAGTAAAGGGGAACTTGGGATATTTTAGTATGGATTTTGAATACAAAATGGGTGATGTTCTTCTGACTAAGTCGGTGCGGAAAAACGAATGTAGGAGCCTGTAGTGCGATGTATGAGAGGATGAATGAATGGACTTTTTGAGTTGAATGTTGTTTGTATGTATTCAAGCTAAGTTCGAAAGTATTCGGATCCGAAAACGGGGGGTCTACTATCTTTAGAGGTACGAACGGGAGTATTTTCTAAAGACATCAATTGGGTTGCACATACTTAGAAGTTAGGCTTAGTAAATCGAAGGTTCGATTTAAGACCGATGTGCGGTAGTTTGTGCGAAACAATACTCTACAGTGCCTACGGGCTAACCTTCTTCGAGCGCGGGCAGGAACGTGCAGGTTTCAACAACACCCATGTCAACGAATAGATTGGCCAACTGTATATTTTTAAAGACAAAGAATTGAGGATTAGTTCGTCCATAAAGGCAGGATAAAACTAAATTGGTATATTTGTAAGAGTTTCTGGTATAATGTTGTTTTAGCATAATTTTGAAATGAAACATTTTTACACAATTCGACTAGTAAGTCTATAGTCTTACAAAAGAAAAAAAAAAAAAACAATTGTATGATTATAGAGCTGAAATTGGCTTGTTTATTCTTGATGTGATACACGCACCGAGAAGGGAGAGTCGCATGTGTTTTTGGAGAAGAATTTGAAATCGGAATCAGTTATTGAATTGAAGTAAGGATGAATATTCAGTATCTGTACCAAAGATCTTGCTATGTTGTCTGAGGAGAGTTTTGTCAATTCATCGAAGATTTCGTACAATGTGAATTCGCAAATGAGGCTGAGCAATGGGCAGGTCAAGTTTGAGTTGTTTAGACAAAATCGAGCTAATAGGGCTTGTTTGACTCACAACCAAACACTTCTTACGATGTGGTCGAGATTTGGAGAAATATATTCACGATTCAATGATATTATTCTATGGTTTGAATTCTGATTTATTACACAAGTGACCTTCCAAGTATTGGTTTAAATACACACACACTTAAGGGTACGAATACTGACGGAATTAGAATATCCAAGATTATCACAAAATGTTATTTGCTTTAAGAATAATTTGTCATATATATATATATATTTAATTGTTTTTACAATTTAATAAGGGAATGCGAAGTTCTACGTTATTTGACGATGTCAATCCACTTCAAACTTTCGCAGGGGGGCGGTTGTAGCGATTCACATGTTCTCGTCATGTGTACGCCATCATATAAACATATATCACCATCGTAAGACTCACATCATCATTATCATCAACAAATTTCCAACACATTAGCATCACATTCCGCCAGCTAATACTAAAATCATCACTTAATAATTATAATACAATACAAATGCCTAACAGAAGTAACAGTATGAATGTTTACGAAAGCAAGTAAAAATATTCCTATAACTAAACATTCTACCACTTTAAAAATAGCAAGCTGCTATTCACAAAAGTTGCCAACAAAAGGATTGACCTTTATTTTAGACTGAATAAGGATCAAAATTTCATATACAGCGCTTAGTGGGAGGAATCTCATCGGTCACGTGCGCGTCATCTGAAATGTCCAGAATGACCAGGAAGGGGACACAGTGGTTTAACAGTACAGTAGGTAGGCAGTCATGAAACAGACAGTAGGGTTGTTTACGGGGATAGTTACGAAGGTCGGGGAATATTAGTATAAAAGGGGACGGATTTTATAGATTTCATGCATTCTTACTTGCGACTTCGACTGGGTAACACTATTGTTTGGCAATAAGGTATTAAATTTAATTCTAAGGGGAATTTCTGTTGGGATTACATTATTTTTCTGATCTATAATTATTTATTGAAATGTTGTGGGATTTTGTTGTTTTTTTGAAAGCTATTAAGCTTATTTACATGCCAGAAATAGTGTTTTGGTACATGGTTGCCAGATGAAAGATATTTAACCTTGCGGCTGTTAAACGAATATCTTTCAGACTCTTTAGATTTTATCTGGGCTAGGCGACCCGGACACTTGCCATTTACAAGCGCAGTGATAAGTCTACAGATCTAGAGTGCTTTGTCTGGTGAATACAAGGTCCACAGGTTGGGCAGGCGGGCCTTTCCGCACTTGTTGAAATCAGATGGACCTCCAGGTTTGGTCTCATATACATATATATTTATATATTTGCATTATCTACACATATTAGGGCGGGTTACTCTGCGCTTCCGGCGTTTCTTCAGCCGCGTAAGGGGGGACCCAATTACACGGATTCTAGTCCAACCTCGGGTTAATCTCCCGAATTTATAGTTTAGCTTACCTAGGTTCCATACACGTTTAAATGTAAATATGAGGTTTAGGCCTCTAGTGTTTTGTACTAGCTAGGGAACAGGGTATAGAGATAGGTACACTTTAATAGGAATATTAGGATAGGTTTCTTTATCTTCCGAGCAATCGGCCATTCATCATTAACTAACATAACATCTATTCAAATTATTTTAATCTCGTCAGATACAGTAAATGCAGATGTTAACCTACTGTTTTATTAGTGTTTATGGCTCGGGTTGTCTGTAGTAAAAACCAAAATCTTGTAACAGTTTATAAAGAAAAGGGAATAGAGAAACCTTTTATTTAAAACCAATCAGATATTTAAAACCTTTAATTTGACATCAATATTTATAAAACAATTAGTTAAAATTACCGATTATGATTTAAAGTAATGTACATTAGTTATAATAGCCTTAGTGTTAGAATGGCAACACTAAAGTTAAGTAGAATCAGCTGACAGATGACATTCGCCTTTCAATGAACAAAAATAATTTAATATATTGTTATAATTTTGACAAGGAAATTGTGGATTGTTGTATAGTATGGAAATACAAAGCATTCCTAAGACTGGATGTGGAGTATCTGAAGTGTAAATTGCTAAAAGAAAAGCCGGGGACTTATGGATAGCAATAATGAAAGTTATTCGTTCTCGTATTTACATCACAGACCTCAGAACTGAATTAATTTATATCACAGAGGCGTAGAAGAATTCCTTTATCAGAATGAGTCAATCGAGAGTTGAAAGATACTACGAATGGACACAATAGTCTTTATGTTTCAAGGACGAATGACATTATTTTTGAGTATGGTTAAACGAAAACCCAAGTTATACAAATCTATTGTTTGTAATGAATGAAGTGAGAATTCAATTTAGTTCACGAGTGAAGAAAATTCGTGTTGTTTAATAACAAATATAGATAGTAAAGATTCATAGATTCTAGATAGATCCGGGAGAGACCTTTACTCTAAAAGAGCCCGAAGGCCAATAAAAGATCAAATCTGGCAATCATACGGCATCCAGAGAACATGGGTTTGGTGATATTTAAAATAACACACCAAACAGATTTAACAGAAATTTGTTTTATTTTCCGAGGAACGATTTTCCCTCAATATGTACACATGTAGTAACCATGTTTTTTACCCGATTGCCCATGTCATTAGACATGCTGGTAGCCGCCATTATTTTAAAACAAAACTAATTGTTTTTGGGATAATAAGATGAAAGCAATACTAGTATAACACAGCCAAAAGATAATATTTAGTATGCGGTCGAAGGATTTCAATAATACTCAGAATTCTATTCACCAAACAATTATCTCTTGTTTAGATCCAGAATCTATTTTAGAAACATCATACTAAAACTTACTAAAAGTATGAATTCCCTACCTTTATTCCATATTAAATTATCAGAATAAAACTATTTAATTTAGTCGAACATGAAAACTTAAGATTCATTAAATTTGTAATAAAACTTTATATTTTCAGTAACTTCAATCTACTTATAAATTGGTTATGAAGTGTATTTTCAAATTGTACATAGTTGCTTGTCTACCAAACATTTTTGAACAGACATGCAATTCCAAGAAAACAGTCTAAATTATCTTTCATCTTAGAATTCTAATAATATTTGGTTTTGATTCATATATTTATCTTTATTGTTACATAGAGTAATCTAATATATCTATAACTTACTTGTGGACTGAATGAGTTTATATTTCATATAGAAATAATATAAATAATATTTAATAAGAGTAGAATATCCCATACTGAATCATACTATAGGAATTAGGGATAGTTTTGAGGGCTGGACTACATAGGAAGGAATAAGGTTATATTTTAAGGATAGATAACATTAAATTAAGTTAGAAATTTAATCAGTATAAGGAACCAAGGTAGCAGTACGGTAGAGGAAGCAAGCAGTAAATAAATAATAGAATACCCGTTTATTAACGATATACATTGTAGTATTGCACCATTTAGGTACAGGGTCTTACCGCGACACATCACGGCTACATACTCTTAAAAGGAACTGAGTTACTGCAACAACGTTGGATCCTGCCCTAGACGAATCACACCTATACAGATCACACTTTGGCCATTAGTATTAAGAAAAGTTCAAGCACAATTGTTTAAAGATCCTTTCATATCTAGGTTTGTTTAGTTGTAGGTTGTGGTAGACTAGGAGATGCTGTTAAGATATCCTTAGGTAATTGCTGTAGGGTTTTCCTAGGGTTTTGTTGTAGGAGTAGAGGTTGGAGTTGAGGGTGAAGCAGGCGTAGGGCCAGGAGGTTTATTTAGCAGTTAGGGCTTAGCATACATTACGATTGGTGGTCCCGTGACTCAGGATAGTTCTAGAATTAAAGTACGTTAGCTAGTAGGTATTACAAGTCGTATCTCGGTATACGATCGGGGTAAAAATACGACTTCTTAATTTAGCAGGTTATGCGTTAAGCGTTATAGACTAAGATCCCGATATAAAATGACCTTCACCGAGATGTTTATTTGATGAAATGTATTTTATATTTAATTTAATATGTCAATAAATATATTATATTGCATATGGGTTGCCTAACAAATTTTAATCCAGGGTATGTTTAATTAATAATAAAAAAAAATGTTTTAAACATTTCACCGGTTTGATTAATATTAGATAAATACATTTTATCAAATAAACATCTCGGTGAAGGTCGTTTTATATCGGGATCCTATACTATTATGTGCGAGAGAGAGCCCAAGAGGGGTTTCGGTATAGTGGAAGGGAGACAAACTAATCGCTCCCAGCTCCCCTACCATTATGTTTACATAAACAAACTATGAAATTTGACATTTCGGATGCCTGCATGCAAGAAGTAAGGATAATGCAGGCCATACACGATCAAGCCCGCCGTCAAGCCTGCATGATGCTTGAAGCGGCGTCCGGTAAACTTGTGTATCTAAGAGCCTACTCCGAACTTCGTATCGTGCCGACCCTTTCACTCATATTGTGTATAACACGAGAGTGAAAGGGACGGACTTTAATAAAATTGTTGAATAACGTCATTCAAACTTGAACGTCAAGTATGTCAACAACAAGGAATATAATACTCACAAGGAGAAGAACGGTAACTACGTTCAAAAAAGTTGCCTATCTTTTTTAGAGTTTTTTTTAATACTACTAGCGCCACCGTATATGAACTAAGTGACAGCGGGCTTTTTTTGGCGGGGTTTTCAAATATACCATATTGAAAATGTGTTTTCTAACTTTTCTATTTTACATGCATGCATATTCGGGTTTAATCCTGCAAATCATTTGTCAACCACTTCCCGGTATACGATTGAGCTGAAATTTAAAAGTTTTATAAAAAATACAACACAATGAATTACTTTTAAATGGCCTTTATTCATTGTATATCCAAACAGGGACTATAATTCACAAAATGTCTTTAAAAAGTTTACTACATAGGTGCACTATTATTGCATTGTTTTAATAATATATTCTGTTGTTCCTAGAACAGAATACTTAATTGCTCAGGCTTTTTCTACAATTGTCCGTGTAACGGGAATCTTGGAAATGTCGTCCACATAAAACCTTATTCCTTTCGTACAGAGAAGTCAAGGCTTCTTGTGAAGACCCGTCGTGCCCAAAATGTAGCTCTGAAATAGGAAATTACATTTTAACAAGTCTACATATCCACATTAATTGAGACCTGCTTGAACAAAATGGACAATAGACATGTTTGGATGCTATCTGCGATTAAAATCCGTGCAGCCGTTTTTGTGTGATGAGAGGTAAAAGATATTTAAAACAAACAAACAGAACCTGTGATTTAATAACATACCTACAATAACCGTATTTCTAGGCAAGGTAACCTAACTAAATGTATACCTGAATGAAACACGTCTAAAACAAATAGCTGGTAGTTCTTATTTCATGTGTATTAAAATATACAACAAAATTCCGAGACATATATAAGAGACCTGAAATAAAATATTCTTACCGTAAAATTATTATTCCTGCTCTAGTAAAATGAACTGAATCGTCTTCAGCAGAGGTTCTGCCGCGTTAAGCACATTTTCTTTATGCATTTGAAGACATTAACATTATTATTATTTTTGAAATAAATCGCGAAAAAATTGTAATTGGCCGTTTGTTGACTTAAATTAAAATAACAGGTTGACAGCCATCAGTTTTTTTTTGTCGAGACTTTATGGCTTACAGCCAACACGCGGTGGCGACCTGCTGTTACTATGACAATCCAGGCCGCGTGTGTCTGAGGGAATGTTAGGATAGTCATACATTACAACTGACCGCCACCGCGTGCCGTCCCTTTCAGTCATACGGTATATAACAGGAGAGTGAAAGGGACGGCACGATACGAAGTAAAAAGTAAAAAGATGCAGTTTTCGTTCACAAACTTAAACAATCATTAGTTTCGAAAACGTACTACTCCTTGAACGAATATTCAGAAGATAGGCGTATGGGTAAAAAAAATATGTAACATTATTATATGTTTTGCTGTATATTATACTCGTATATTAATATTATATAAGTGCCTACCTTCTCGTTCTTGTTTGCAGCGCCCAACATGGTACATAATGTGATACTTAAACTATTTACTTCCACCTGTATAACCATTATGTGCAATAAACGTATTGAGTATATATTTTATAATCGTTCTTAAGGCCAGGCGCGCACCACGATTTTAGTCGCGCGATAATTTTGTCGCAGAAATGCAAGATATGGGTTTATATGAGAATGCGCGCACCACGATTTTCATAAACCCATAAGTACGCTTATTTCTGCGACAAAATTATCGCGCGACTAAAAAAAATCGTGGTGCGCGCCTGGCCTGAAGAGTAAACTCCAGTCGTGCGTCGGAGCTGACACACACACTTTTTTTTTTAAGTTATCAAACGATGTCACCTTATTTTACCTATGCATGACGAAATAAATACTTTTGAATTTGATACTGAATTTATTGGGATCAAGTGTATATCTGATACCAAGGACTTAACTACACTTACCTATACTGCTGTAAAAGTCAGAAATTACGGTTAAAGTTCAACATTCTTACGGAGCGCTGAAAACGCTCCGTACAAGTGGCTACCTTAGCCGCGATGTCATCGTCAAGTAAGAATACATACCATATACCAATACCAATATGTGAATGGAATAATAATCATCGTGGCCGTAAAAAGGTGCATTTAACGTACAAAATATTACAGATTTAAGAAAAAATTAAAATGTTGCGTACATTTGAGGTCACATATTTCATAGTCATAGCATTTTTATGTACCTAATTACTGTCTTATTTCATGACAGGTGGCGCTATTTTTATTCTTATTGTGTTTTATAATTCAACACCACTAATCATCCCGCCAGCGCTATGCAGCCGACTGTCCTGTCGTGTTTTATTGCATTTCGTTCTAAATTAAACCCTATATTTGCTATTTCTTTCTCTCCCTATGTATACAATAAAGCAAAAAAGATTTCATTATTTTTAGGATTCCGTACCTGAATCGGCAAAAACGGAACCCAAATAGGACCTCATTGTTGTCCGTCTATCTGTCCGTCTGTCTATCAAGAGTTTTTTCACATTTATCCAAGTACTTAATAGTGCATTTATCATTTAATAGTAAGTATAGGTTCTTAATTTTGAGCTCAATCGGTGTCCGGGAGTTAAATTTGACTTGCAAGATTTGGTAACACACAGACAGGCACCGGGACAAATTAAACTTAATAAAAGCTTGTAAAAATAGTATGATTTATTTTCAGGAGTGAGCAGCGATGCTGCGATTGGCGCACAAGAGAACCGTTGCGCGGTCATCTCGGGCCAGCGGCGAGGCGCGCAGGTGACGTCCCTGCTCGCATGCTAAGCAGGCGAGAGCGATAAGCAGGGCTGTCACACGAGACATAATGCTACGTCAGCCATACTGGTAAATAATTTTGTGATATGTCAAATGCAAGTAAGTCATCTTTATCACATGTAGCAGAGGCAACAGCAGAGGTACCTATTAGCACAAAATATTTATACACTGGACTTTTTGTCTCAGATATGTGAGCACTTTATTTTATCAGTAATTATTGCAAATGACAGGAACAAGAGCTGCATCTCAACACATGCAAAACACAGGTGAAATTCCATTAAGGGTATCAAATGTATGTAAACTATTTACGTCTTCTTTACGACATACTTTAATTTGAAACAAATGAATTGATTACATTTAATTTGCAGGCAATGTATTGTTGCAACTTCTACAATACGTTGCCTTCCATATAAAAAAATACATGCAACTATACGGGCAATGCACTGTCTGTTTGCAAAGCAGTCTCTATTGTGTATTTGTACTTACATGTAGCAACATTCCGTTTTAGCGAATTTTATTTAACCGAATCTATGCAGTGCTTATTACTATTTTATTCTTATGGACAATAGATGTAACGAAGGGGAAGGCTGATGGTTGGGCGTTCGACAGATGGCCGGTGTGTTGTGGCAGCCCTGGCGCCCTCGCCGCCGCGTCACGAGCGCGACACATCGCTCCCAGCATCGCCGTCGACGAATACAATACACTAACGGAAACCACTAACAGAAACTTCTGACTCAATGTAGATACAGAATTATACTCTTTTAAGTTTTGATGGGTACAAAAGAAAAAAAAAAAATCTAAGAGCAAAAGAGATGGTTACTAACTCTAAAATGGATAAGCCGGTGGGATCAGATTGAACGCCACGCCACTAGTACTTAGAATGCCAGTTACATAGGAACATTGAACGTCATCAATCGGCATTTTAATAGAAAATTCACCAGAAGATCACCAGAACGCCACCCAGATCTACACAATACCGGGTGGAACGAAGCGATGTTCATTCCTGAAACTATAATGCTATGTATTTCATGTAGAATCGACCTGCAATAGTTAAATTCTTTTAATAATAAAAAAACGAAAATCGATTAAAATTGTATTTTTTAATGTATGTACAACCCTAGTTTTTTTAAACTATTATTTGACGTTTGGGAGTATTTACAATTACCTACATTTACATCCGGTGTTCGAAAGTACCGCCGTGGCGTACGATACACGCCGCTGCTCGTGCCCGCGTGTGGCGATGCACCCTCGACAAGATGTTGTGTCGGTTATTTCTTCTGCGAAGACTTTCAAAGGCCACCCTTAGCCTTTCCCTCATCTCTTCAGCCGTCTCACACTCAGTCTTGTAAACGATGTCCTTTACGGTGCCCCACAGAAAAAAATCCAAGGGTGTGAGATCTGGAGACCTAGGAGGCCAACGGTGCGGCCCATATCGGCCGATCCAGCGATCCTCAAACACATTATTCAGTGTTTCACGTACTTCGACTACTGAATGAGCTGGTGCTCCATCTTGTTGGAACCAAGTGCGTCTTCTTTCTGCCAGCGTCTCATCCAGATAGTCGTCGAGCTCTATCCTCAACAGAGCCATGTATCCGTGTCTGTTTAAAGTCTGAGGCAGAAATACAGGGCCTATTATTGTATCCCCGTGTATCGCCGCCCAAACATTAACAGACCAACGATACTGGTGTCCCGTATAACGGTAGGCAAACGGATTTTCTTCGGCATACACGTGTTCGTTATGCCTGTTCCACATACCGTTCCGTGTGAACAAGCTTTCATCACTCCATATTACGTGTTTGATGAAGTCTCGGTCTTCTAACACCTTTTGCAGTAGCCACCGGCAATAGGCTTCGCGAACGGGGCAATCTCTTGGTAGTAATGCCTGGACTCTTTGTATTTTGTAAGGGTGACGGCCCTCACGTTTTAGTATTCTGAGTATTTTCGTATGAGTCATACGAAAATGTCGGCCCGCTTGTCTTGAACTTGACCTCGGATAATCTTCGAAGTACTGCAGCACTCTCTCTTCCAATCTGACATCATGTTGAATAACGCGTCCTCCGCGCTGGTCATCCTGACCCGTTCGTGGCACAATAGGACGATTGTTACCAACACGGTCAAGAGCGCGTAATATCGTACTAGAGTGTGTTGGGTGAGGAGGAGGATACCTGTTCCGGTATTGGCGCAAAGTCTCTCCAGTATTGTAATCGCACTCCGCGTACAAAAGAAGCAAATTCAAATAAGTAGCCTCTAGCGTTTAATTCCGGCATTTTTGCACACAGCATACGATACAAAAAGTCAATGTAACGTCTATCAATCATGTCAACTAAAAAGTCTAAAAACAATCTTAAGGGTATTTTCAAAGGTTTTTAAACCGATAAGAAATGGCTAGGCAATTTGTAAAAAGTTTGTTTACAAAAGTTAACTGTGTTATGAAGAGGTCATTGCACTCTAAAATAGGGTTGTACACACACACTTTTTCGTATGAAAGTTTAACATGCTATAACTGGAAAACGGTGAGAGATATTAATAAAGTTTATTTGGAGAAAATAATATTCTAAGCCTGTATTATGCCACAGTTAAAGGAAATAACGTCGTTTCGTTCCACCCAATTCTACGAGCACCGATCCGGTCTCATTGCAAGGAACTTAACATCATATACGAGTGTGGAAATAAGGAAAGAAGAACGAAAACATTTATTCGGGAGCAAAAGATTATTACATAAAAAATTGTAACAATAGTTTCAAACAAAAAGAAAAAATAACCATGAACTAAGCATAATACTAATTATGAATTGCCTCAAAAAGGTTCCACCTCAGTATAATGTTAACTTGAGAGCCAGCGCTGAGCTTCTGGTCGGACCATAGGTTGATGCCACGGCACAACACGCACGAATACTGATCGCCTTCAGATTGTATTAACTAGAACGCCACGACAATCAAACATGTCATCACTTGAAATAATACAGGATGATTCAGAAATAATACACGAGGCATAAATCTGCTGCTCCATACATTTTGGATAGTTAGCGATCAACTATCAATTAATTTTTATCAGATGATTTTTTTTTTGCGATTTCCTAGCTGGGCCCATAGTGATAGTTGCTCAATGTGGTTCTCGTCATCAGCCTTGTTACCCTGTATATTTCAAAATACAAAATTTGTTCTCCTATTACAAAATTATCATAAAACTACGTTAAAGAGACCGTTCCCAAGCTATACGCAACCATAAGTCAGCTCTCGACTATCTTTCCAGAACAATCAGTATCCCGAGCACATCAAACTATCGCCGGTCCGTAGCAGGAAATTATAAACCGATCCTGTGAGGTTTACTGCGCGCGCGCCGCGTAAACATCGCTCAGACGAGATGCGATGCGCGCGCTGGCTCACGCACAGTATAAACAGCGGTAGATCCTCTTCAAACAAATGTACAGTCACCTGCAATAACAGACGCGTTTGGAAATATAGAAAGATGAGAAAGTAATTGATATCATACAGTTAGGGACACAACTATGATTCTTGAGTACCCTCCAATGTTCCGATCTTTGTGCCAAGACATCACTTCGCCAGGTAATTTTTCACCACTAATAGTAAACTATAACCCTTCATGCAGCGTGTATGGCAGGGTGAACAAATTCTTTGACCATCTTTTTAAATTTTTTTTCGAACCAGAATCTTATGCTCTATTTTACCATAACGAGGCTTGAACTAGCGACCTTTTCTCCCGGAGCGGGAATTTGCCACACGAAGGGACGTGTGCAAGTGTTATTTGCTGGTGACTATGTGACTAGAGGCCTAACATAATATTTACTAGTTGACTGTTTCAGGAAAAGCTTATTCAGTACAGGTGAACACGGCCGGAAGTCTTCAGATGAAGAGGTTAAATCAATTTTAATGATTTCATGTCACCTTCCGATTGAAATCACAAAGTGAAGATGTTTGGTGACAAGTTGCGGCCACCAGTATCTCTGGTAAATAATATTGTGTGCTGCTCTAAGGCGGCGCCACTATAATGAAAACCAATGAATTATATGGTGAAATTATGTACCTTGAAGGTACACCATGTATAATAATGAATAATAATGAAATAATGAAATAATGAACTTTATTCTGCAAGTAGGCCACAAGGGCACTTTTACATGTCTGAGTCTACCGGCATTTCACAAGAGGAGACCACTGTTGAGAAGAAACGCCGAAAGAAACTCAACAGTCAGTCATTTTTTCATAAAGGATAAGTACTTAACTATTACAGTAATATGAACTTAACTATACGTAGTTCTCGAAGAAAACATATTAAAAGTGTATTCTAAGATATAAATAAGCAAACGTTTAAGAATGAAATATAGAAACTACAAGAAAGTATGACGGTTTATCACAATTTATGTACGTTTGATATGCTTTCTTATTAGAACTGTGTCCCTTAAACTAGTCAGGTACAATCTAAGAAGGAGTCAGTTACTCGGTTTCTGGTTCAGGCCATGCATTTTTGTCTGTCAGATAGTCCTCTACTGTATAATATGCTTTTGACATTAGAGATTTTTTTAAATAATTTTTGAGAGATGGAAAGGCTAATTTTAAAACATGATCAGGTAACTTGTTATAAAAATGAATATATTGGCCTAAAAATGATTTATATACTTTACGAACACGAAACTTTCTAATAGCAATTTTATTTTTATTTCTAGTGTTAAAATTGTGGACATCGGAATTTTTTGTAAATGAATCTAGGTTTTTAATAACATACATAATACTCTCATAAATATATTGGGACGCTACAGTTAAGATGTTTATATCTTTGAAAATGTCTCTTAAGGAGTCACGAGAATTCAGGTTATATATAGAACGAATCGCTCTTTTTTGTAGCACAAATATAGTCTGAATGTCAGCTGCTTTGCCCCAAACCAGAATACCATATGACATGACACTATGAAAATAACTATGATAAACTAAGCGAGCTGTATCTACATCACTCAATTGTCTAATTTTCCTAACAGCGTACGCCGCTGAACTTAATTTACCTGCAAGCACTGCTATATGTGGACTCCATTGCAAATTACTGTCCAATGTTATACCTAAGAATAATGCCTTATTCACCATTTCTAAACATTCACCATTTAGTAATATAGTAGAATCTACCGCCGTAACATTCGGTAAAGCAAATCTAACACATTTCGTTTTCTTAGCATTTAATAGAAGATTATTAGTAGTAAACCAGTTAAGCACTTTATCTAGTGTGCAATTAATTTCTGCATAGTCGGTTGATTTCCGGTTAACCTTGAAAATTAATGATGTATCGTCAGCAAATAGTACTATATTACAAAGATTATCTACTACAGATGGTAAGTCATTTATATAAACCAAAAATAGAAATGGACCTAAAATAGAGCCCTGTGGCACTCCTAGCTTAACTATAGCTCCATTGGACTGGGTTCCATTTACATCCACTATTTGCATTCTATCACTGAGATATGAAGACATAAGGCTTAAAGCATTTGAAGACAGACCATAATGTTCTAATTTCAAAATGAGTGTTCCAGGATGAACGCAGTCGAATGCCTTAGAAAGATCGCAGAAGATCCCAATCGCATCAGAAGATTCCTCCCAGCTATCATAAATGTGGTTAATAAGTACAGATGCTGCATCAGTCGTGGAACGTCCCCTTGTGAAACCGAACTGTTTACTAGAAAGTAATTTATTTCTATTGAAGTGTCCTAGTAGATCTTTCAACATTAATTTTTCGAAAACTTTACTTAAAACAGGTAGTATAGATATCGGACGGAAATTAGTCAGATCACTCAAATCACCCGATTTAAAAAGAGGTATGACTTTACTAATTTTCATAAGATTTGGGAAAACTCCCTCTTCTATGCAACTATTGTAAATCAAAGCTAGGTAAGGCGCAATTGAATCTATAATATGATTAATTATTTTTACTGATGCTCCCCATAAATCCTCTGTTTTCTTTAAATTGAGTGATTTAAATGTTTTAATAACATCTACTGTATTTACTTGACTAAATTGAAACTCAACATCACATTTCTTACAATTAGCACAAAGTAAGTTATGGGCTTCGGATGCAGATGATTGTAAACATTTTGTGGTATTAACTGCTGTTGTTCTCTGCATTAACACTGCCAGTTAACTGTCTTCATTTTGCCCTTCAAAATGCTCCTGTACAGCCGCCTTCATCTCTTCGTCACTTCTAAATCGCTTTCCCCTCAACTCTTTCTTCAAATTATTGAATAGAAAATAATCGCTTGGGGCTAGATCTGGGCTGTAGGGTGGGTGGTCAATTTCGTCAAAACCAACTTCCTTCAGAGCACGCCTCGCAACATTAGCGGTGTGAACGGGTGCGTTGTCTTGCAAAAACAAAATGCCTTTCCTTAGTTTACCCCGCCTTTTCTCAACTATGGCTTGTCGCACCTGTCTTATTAGATTTGCATAATAAGTTCCGTTTATCGTAGAGCCTTTTTCTAAATAATCGATTAAAAGAATGCCATCACAATCCCAAAATACCGTAGCCATTAACTTAGAGGCCGACTTTTGCACTTTAAATTTCTTCGGCGGCCTTTCACCCTTTTCAATCCACTGCATCGACTCAGACTTACACTCCGGATCATACTGTCTGATCCATGTTTCATCAACAGTTACTATTCGGGAACAAACTTCATCTAAATCATCTTCGCACAATTCTAAAAACGCCCGAGAAGTTTCCACACGACGTACTTTATCGAAGGCCGTTAGCATTTTCGGTACCCAACGAGCACTGACTTTACTCATGTACAAATGTTCATGTAAAATTTCTCCGACTCTTTCTTTACTAATACCTAAGACCTCAGCTATTTGCCAAACCTTAATTCTTCTATCTTCTAATACCAGCTTTTTGACTTTTGCTACGTTTTCTTCGGTCACTACCGATATTGGCCGCCCTGAGCGGGGGTCGTCTTCGATCGATTCCCGTCCGAGTTTAAATAAGCGACTCCACTTTTTGACTGTGGCATAAGAAGGCCCAGAATCACCGTAAATAATAGCCATTTCCTCAAAAATACACTGCGGTGATTTGTCACTTTTTGTAAGGAATTTAATTACAGCACGGTGCTCAATTTTCGTAATATTCGTTGGTAATTCACACATGATGTACTTTTCCGTTGAAAATCTCGAAACAGAATAATAAAAACGTGACATGTTATTTTTTAATAATTTGTTTTTAAATGGCCTTTCTAGTGGCCAGTATCATAAACGCATATATAACCTCGAAATACCTTAGGCTTAGAACTTTTCAGACGCCCCTCGTAGGGCATAAAATGACTAATTTGTAAACGTTAACTGCTGTTGTTCTTTGCATCTCTGTTCTCTTTGTTTAAGAGTAAACCTTATTTCGTTTGACTTAAAGACTAATTTAGTGTAAAAGTAATTTGCACTTATAATGCCTTACATTTTGAAGTGGCAGTTGTGGCCACAGTTAACAATACAGATAATGAGTATTGTTTATCGGGTACAATGCTAAGTGGATTCGCTCAAGCAAAAGGATTATTTCTTGAAGGAGAACGCGGAATCATTAAAAATAAATAAAATCACTTATTAATAATGATTTTTATCAATACGTACACAATAAATAGCACTAGTACATAAATTTCCATAAAAAAAGAATAGCTAATGTCATTTCTATCTATGAGTTCTCTGTGGCGCCGCTGCAGAGTATGCTCCCCAGCGGCGCCACAAACAATGTCAATTATTTCGTTCCCTGGTACAGGTACAGCCAAAAACATGATATGTACATGGTGTACCTTCAAGGTACATCATTTCACCATATAATTCATTGATTTTCATTGTGATGGCGCCGCTACAGAGCAGCACACATAATATTCCATCTTGATAGGATCGAGTCTTAAATAAATATTAACTGTAAGTTTTGACAGCTGTATGCGAAGCTACAACTATTAGATATAACTCAGATCGCCGCTTGTTGCGCACACGTCAAGTCGGGATTGATGCGCCAGCGCACTTCTTGCGCTTCCTGAGAGTGTTATTGCGCAATTTGTTCTACAATACATTACTCTGGGTCATTCCGGCTTAGTGCCCATTGAAGTCGAGAGCCTTATCCATAAAGGAAACGTATGACTAACTCATGTACTGGCGGTAAACCGTCGAAGGTGGCAAGCTGGAATGTTTGCATGAATATTTCCTCTGTAGTCCAGGCTAAGAGAATAGACAGGTTGTACTAAATTCCTGTGGGAAAAAACAAAATGTAGCTTAAAACTAGTGTAGGAATTTGTGCAGTTTTACTAATTTTTGATAACTATCATATCACGATCTAAACCAGGTTTCGTCTTTCTGGTGTTAGAAAACCTTAATGGATAACATTTGTCCCGTTATGCTATCCACTAAGTAGTATTTCCGCATTCATTCACCAGTAAACAAAACAGCCCATATCTCATTGGAACACCTCCGATCTAATCTCGTGATTTATTGGGATTAATTAATTCGAGTTCACGTTTCCCGCAGGACCTCTCACCCGGCGTGATGGTCGATAACGCCAATACGCGATGTTGCGCGATGTGCCGCGATGTGGAGCGACGTACTTACGAGTGCCCGCCACGACCGCAGCCGCTCCGGTACCCAAACCCAACCCGCCGCCGCGCCGCCTGTCCGCGCCCTCACGACTTCCACACGTGACGGACTAAGGCGCTATGCATAGCTAACAATAACCATTATTCAAATTCATAAAAACTCCTTGCTTTACTAAACTTTTGACTAAATCGTCAATGACTTAATTTCATTCGTTGAGTTCTTAATAGGTCGGAAATTCGCGCGCAGTGCTTCTGTATGGTGGCGTTGGAAGACTTCCAAGACTTGCAATGATAAGCGGTCAGTCAGCGGAAAACAGATTATATGCTGACACTTTATACTCTCGCGGTTTGTACTCATAATTAACACAAATTATAACGGGTCTAACGCGATATTTCTTATTTACCTTCATAATCTAACGTTTCGGCGGGGTTGCACACGCCGTGGTCTCAGATGTACTGGTGGTTATAATTTGTGTTAAATATGAGATTATATGCTTTTCAGTTTCTATGATTGGATCTTCGCAAGGCTGGATAACAAGTGTCGCGTTATGAGACGGGAAAGTCAAGTGCGTTTTCAAACAAATGAGTAGAAAGATACATTCAAAACTCAGTAGGTAATACGTGGCACCCTTAATTTTAAGTATTTGTGAACAAGGTCAAGGAACTTCCCATCAGGGTAATTTGTTCGTTTGCTGCTGAATAGTCAGCAGTGTGGCCTCGCCCCACCCGCTCGGTACATATTTACGAGGTGCCGCTCACGGCGCGCGGACACCAGCGGATCTAACTAATGCTGGCGCTGTTTAAGATAAGCGCGCCAGCGCCGCGCCCCGCGAGTTATCGACGCAGATACAGCTATCGGGGCTGCAAGATGCCAGCTCGGTGATACATCTGCTCTTCTATCTGATATTTTGCTCCGCCTCCTAATGGCGCTCTTCACACATGTTTAACTAGTACCGAAACACAGAAAGCCTACGAAAAACGTTTAAGCCATGCCAAACTCAAAGACCGTCATGGAGAGAAAAACGATATCGATAAAGTCTCATTCGTGCCATGCGAAATGAATTTGCTTCGTTTATAAATCTGTTCGACAACACTTATGTTACGATCAACTGACAATTACCTCCTCTCAATACCTCGGAATCAGGCTGTAATCTTCCTGGTTTCGCAATGAACTTGCCGCGCATAACTCGCGGCGCGAGAACACGCCGATCAGGTGTAATGGCTGCCCGGTTATCGCCGCCGACAATGTCTCGTCCCGAGCACCAGGCGAAAGCGGGACAAGGTGATTATTGAGATTACATAGAAATAAGTACACCTACATATCCACGGACCGTTTACTGCTACGTCTAGCCGCTATCCCATCTTCGGATGCGGCTGCGCCGGTCCCGAGCGACCAACGCGATAATCTTCTGAAGACGTGACATACGAAATAAACTCTTAAGCTGCGACTTAAATTCTAAGTTTTCGACATGTTTTGAAACTCCTACACGCATCTCGAATCCTACTTTATATTCTCAATCCACAACTCGGCACCGTTTCTACTGTTTACAGAGAAAGAGGTTAAAAATACAAATGGTTCATAAAGTACCGGAATATGTGTGCGCGTGACTCATCATCTCACTGTTTGCTCGTCTGTGTGTCCGTTTAGAGCAAACAGCTCCAAACTGGCCGGCAAACAAACCCCGCTTACACAAACATATATGTCGTGTACACTGCGCGTTTCCTCCTAACTCTTTCTCTCGACTTACCGTTGTAGCGGGCGATGGAGCCGGGCGTCGCCAAACCATTGAATCAATATCCTAATTTCGGGTATCTGAGTAGAGCGCGCGGGCGTGGGCGAGTGCCTCTATTTGGACGAGATCACAACTTAAACATACATTAAATATGAATTTATGAAGTTTGTGTGGTGTGACCGCTGTATTGTGTAGTCAGGTAGAGAACTATCGAGCCGATTTGGAAATTTCCTCTAGCATCGGTCGTGAAGAGTTATGGGGTGAGCGAGCAACGAGCGAACACGAGAGAGTTAGTAGCTGACCTTTCAGACGTAGCCTCATCCGCGTAAGTAACGCTGTGGCATTATCGAGGCGGAGGCAGCTCGTTGAGCATAGCTTATTGGTGGTTTCTACAATCTAGATTAACGATGAAAGCAAACTTGAACAAACACATTCGTTTCTTTACTATCTACAAGAAATAAATGTACTTTCTTACGTATTTCAGCGAGTGCTGCGCAGAAATGGCATCCTGTTACAAAAACACATATCATCGACACTCAAACATGTTTTATAAGTAATTAGTAATTCAATAATTTCATAAAACGATATATAAAACGATATACAATAACCGTCTTTCCGAACCATAATGTACCACCTTATTTTGTTGACTCCCAAAGTATTTCAATATCAAGCTAATAATTTATAAGGAAAACAGTAGAAGATCGTAAATTTGTCGTACAAATGAGGCGTTTAGTCACTTCGGGTGAATACATTTTTATCTACGGCGATGTCCACACTATTCAAAATTATAAAATTTATGTTTCTCGGGGGGCAATAATTTAATAAAAAACATATAATAACGGTTCCGCTCGGAGCACAAACGGGTTACAAAACTTTTATTAAAATTATAAAAAACAGCGTCGATAAGTGGCAGCGACAAATATCATAATATAGTGGCTTGTTATCGACAGCTGCCTTTCCCAGACTCGCCCGTGCCCGCGCCGGAGCCGGCGCCGCGCTGCGCCTGCGCGTGCGCCTGCTCGCTGTCGTTGGCGTTGTTGCTGTGACAATCGAATGGGACAGAAAATACATCACTAACAGTCGAGAGTCACCCGTTAACCTCACCCTCTATATTTTATTCATACGTGAATTTGGCAGTATTTTTATTTTGTTTTATTTAGATCATTGCTAATATAAAACAATAATACCTATACGGCTCCAAAGTAGGGATTTGATATTATGGAGAGGCACTTCGCTTCGGAGTCACAATCACATTCGAGATTATTTTTGGAAACTTAAAGACTTTTTTTTAAGGAGATAGGTATTTTAACCTGATTTAGTTCTTGAAATCAAATTGTTACGATTTTACCATTAGGTATCATAATTTATTTCTATTTAAATGAAGATCATAGTAAAAACACATAAAAATATGTAGTTTTCCGTGTCAGTCACGTTGCGGCTACTTTCTTAACACTGCGTACCTAGTACTAAATCATCCACCGAATGTTGTCTGGAGGAGTGTTGCCTAATTGCCGCCGGATTTATCGTCGCCTCAGCTCAACAAAACCAACAAGAGGGAATTAACAAATGTATTAACATGTTACCGTTATCAGTAATTTGTCAACGGCGGATAACGTGTAAAATACGCGCGTGACTTATGGCCAGCTACAAATAACTGTACGTTTGGATAACTTATTTTTTTTATTACCACGTTATAATTGACCTCAAGAATTGAAAATATTTTAAAGTCGGCTGTGTAACTATTGTCATTATTAAGTTATTGTTTTTTAAGCTATGATTTTCGCAAATTTTATTCTGACAATTAATATTGTTTGAATTTATATTTTTTTATCCATCTGACGACACTGAAGTAATGCATATTAAAAACGAGTCTTCACCTCTATTTAAATGTGCATAGACGTATAAGTAGTTTTTTCCCTCGCGTTTCATGGATGCGACTCTATATGGGAACATTATAGACTTCGTCTATACATTATGGGTAAGAGACGCTAAATTATTGTAGGCTTAAGCTTTCCTTTACGTGTAATATATTGTGAGGTTCGTTAAAAAATGTCGTGAGGAAAGGTGCTAATAAAGCATAGGAATGAGCATATTCTAAACCAAAATTTGTACTTAATGATGTCATGTGTTACGTGTTACCCGAGCGAGCTACAGGCGTCTCCGTTTCAGCTTCACCGAACATTCTTTCGTAAGTGCGGGAATTCGGGTGTCCAGTTGTCCGGCTGTTTTCGCCCACAGGTCGCCTTTCTCATCCAATTCACCGATTCTTATGAAATTTCATGAGAAGGTAGCAGGTTCGATAAATAAGTGTTTATATTTTTTTATTTTCGATTGCGTTTTTCGAAATTTTTCAAAATAGATTAGTGATAGATATATATGCGGATTGAAAATGTAAACAGTATTATTACAGCCCTTTCGGAAAATGATCGTGAGGTCTCCTTCCTTGATGTCACAAGAACTTTACTGTTATACGGAGTCGGACTACCTACATAGTGAAACCTAAATGGTCCGCAGAGTGGCTCATTATTTAAGCGCGATATTTGCCAACCAAGCGAGTAAAGCCGTAAACCGTAATTTTAACGCATTTACCACAAACACTTGACTTGACACGTGATTTTCCAGCGTATTATTGACTAAATACATTTAAAGTTTACTACTCCGTATTATTTTGCCTTTCCGTTCATGAGGACATTGACGACCGCTTCATTTTGTTCTCTTAGTTTTTGATAATAATCGCATATTCTAGAAAAAGGATAAGCAACTCTATGAAATATAAGTTTTCGCTTAGTAATAAGTAATTCAATCACCCAAACGTCATCGGTCAAACTGAACCGTATTATTTTGTCTTTCCATTCAAGACGACCACTCCCCGATATGTTCACTGCAATGTGTTCCTAACAATCTGGCTTTTCCAAAAAATCAGTAAAACCTATATCGCTGTGAAAATTATGTTTGTGATTTCTTGGAGAGTTTGTAGTTAGTGTGCGAGTTACCGCGAGAAATAGGAAAATATAGGTGTCTTGGAAAGCTAATCTTGTGCTAAAGCTATTTCATTACTGTTATATTTAAATTATATTAATCACGATTAAAACTAAAATGACAATGCATTGCAAATGCAATGAGTTTTCATTTCTACTAATAATATCAGTTTTTCTATATTTTCTATTTGCAATACATTATGTCAATATTATGCCAACTCTCAAATCATCTCATCCTCTTCGAGCTCAGGTAATTACATAATGATTTCATGATTCAATCTAAAGCTGGATATTTCCTTTGCACTAAGGTAGTTATTTAGTATTCTAAACCCTACTTAGCCTATACCCACGTTCCTTTTCATAAATATAAAAGAAATATGTAATTTATACAAGTTATCCAAGCACAGCTTGAGGAAATCTGCTCCGTTAAATGCCGTTTCCCACCTATCGGAAAGCGAGCCGGAAGTGGCGGAACGCGCACGATATTATAGTGGCCCATTAGCTGCCAGTCCGGCTCCGCGCCGGATCACGACGTCGCCTGTAA